>JAEMWC010001772.1:7500-17500 GCA_016490735.1 Pachyseris speciosa
CGAAGTTCCTCATGCTAGTGATACTGATCTTTGGCCAAGCGGGCCGACAGTCTGCCGACGGATACGTTATATTTACACAGGTTTTTTCACACGCTGCAAAGTCTAAATTATTTATTGTTTGATCATTGTTTGTCATGAAAACAGTTTTCGTGGATTGTACAATCTGAAAAGTAAAACTAACAACTGAAATGCTCAGAAAGTAGATTTGCAACCGAAACAGATATCAGTAAAACGCGACTTCATGGCACAGTAGTCACCAAATATCTTGTGAAAACAAATTGACAACTACCAAAAATCTGCCACAGTCTACCACCAATTTAATTAATTTGCCACTAAGAAACAGAAACCAAGCCTTATCTTAAGTTAGCTTATCATATTTTAATTTCTAATGTACTTTTCGACAAGCGATCATTTGTTTCTTAGTGGTCAACCTAGTTGAAACTTCAATATGGCGTCTGCAGCAAATCTAAAAAATAAGCCAACTTCGAACAAGGCTTACCGCAAAACTAAATATTATCCCAAAAAATTGAAAGTATATTTGTGAACGTCTATCCTAAAACTGTATCTGCAATATAGTTATTGGGTTTTTCTTCACGTACCAACCAGCGTTTTGGCAGTTGTTTTAGGGTTCCACAGAGCTATTAAAAAACAGTCGCGAGGTGTCTTCGAGAAAAAAATTCATAAAATACTTATAACTAGAGAATATCTGCTTTTCATGTCATAAATGAATTGTTCAAGGCCATAACTATAATGTTAGCGCAAAGGAAAATTCACAGATAATTTTCGATTTACGCTAACAAGCTATGGACATGACAAAATTTCGGTATTTTGAATATCGAAATTTGGCTCGATCCGGACTCAACCGTTTTTGTTTAATTACTCTCAAAAAAAAATGAATATTAGAACAAACTAACCCTGTTTTGGTTACTTTGGTACAAGGGTCTATCAATATAGAAAGTATGAGCGAAATCGATTTTTCGGCTGTGTCCGCGATTTTGATGATCATATCTGATTTGTACTGACACTGACTCTTAATTAGAATTCCAAAGAATTCCTAAGAATTCCTAGGAACTAAAACAAAAGATCTCTCAGGTATCTGAATGTATTTATTAGAAAAATAAAGAACTGAAGAACTGAAGATACCCTAAACAGTCAAATAGGGTTTTAAAATATAGTACCTTTAAATAGAGCTAATGAATGCAAAAAATAGATTTAAAATAACTTTAATGCAAAAACAATACCCCAATACCCTAATCCATTAACCAATCATAATAAATTATATTGAAAATCACATGTACATCAAAACATACCACCTCACTGAGGCACTATTTCACACAGCAGGTGAAAGTGAAAGACTTGGTTTTTCTTCCACAGACTGGTTTACTTTCATTTTCTCAATTATAAGTAAGATGGCATGGTTGTAATGTTGGTTAAGCCAATTAACTGAACAAGTAACATTAAATACATTTAAAGGATAAAATTGCCATGTACGGCATTGACTAGGATGGTCCATGTCCCTCACATGAGTGGGGAAGCCTGCCTGATGAGGAAACACAAGGAGTCACTATTCCACCAACAGAAGTGGAAAGAAGACAACATACATTGGATGCACTTAGAGCAAATGTTGACCCACTTGGAGTTTCAACAAACTTTGGTGTGGACCTTTATGAGAGAGCTCTTCAAGTACTATCTCAACAAAACTTCCAATATATGTTACAGGTAGGTGAAAAATTCAAGCCTTTGGTGCTCTTCACAGTCCACTTCAAAACAAATCTTCCAACAAAGGGCATTTCGTTTGCTAGAGCAGCATTATACAAAAATCTCCAAGTTTTGAAACTGGAATTTTTGGAATACAGTACATGTATTTATGTATTGAGCTATAACATCCAAACAGTGACGTGCTTGTGAGAGCCTGATGTGCCTTGGGTACTCCAGATCCTGAGTTAGTGACTTAACATGTACCAAATAATTTCTTTGTAGTGTACAGCGAAATGAAAACTTGATTTAAAATTTCTGTTACCATGTATTATGGATTTGAAGTGGACTTAAAAAAAAACAATTCATTAGGTTGATGGATTTGAAGTGGACTTAAAAGAACAATTCATTGGGTTAACACAACTTGACATTCTTGGTACTAGCACCAACATGTATCTCTTTGATTTCTGATGCAGTTTTTGCAGACATCTAAAATCTGCCGTACCCTACACCACCAAATGTTAGTGATGCTGTACATGCTTTCTCAAAATCCTCATAGGAATCATGGCCAGTTGGAATAATAACTCTTTTGAAACAGCTGTCAGCCTCAAGAAGCACCTTGCTTGTGTTTTGGTGAAAGGCATCCTCTAGTTTGTCCTCAGCATTTAGAGTAACTCCTCCAGTTATTAACAATGCTAAGGAGTTGACCAGGGGCTTCCCTGTGTCATCTAAGAAAACAAGAAGAATAACAACCAATGAAAGCCATCTACCAGTGTGGTCCAAAAATACGATTGGTTCTAAATTACACTTGGTTGTTACTGTCTAATTTTACCACAGCAGTCAATTTAATTTAATTGATGAACTGACAAGTATTAAAGAAAGGCTTCATTTTGTTATGAAGGACAGTTTTTGTAATCACTGGATTATACTTACCAGTACACTTTTGTATACAAGTAATGATATACACACATGTAAAGTAGCCGTTCTGGCGCAGTTTGCACTCGCAACAGAACATCAACCCAATCGCCTCATTGCGCTGCTTCTCGGCGATTGGGTTGGTGTTCTGTTGCTCATTCAACAGCAACCAGAACCGCTACTTTACATGTGTGTGTCTCTTTGCAGGCAAACCACCAAAAAAACCTTCCTATATACCCGCCCGCCAAGCATACCCATTGCATTTGCGCCACACACACACACCCCTATTAGAGAAGTGCACGCAGAGGGTACGCAAAGGAATGGCAGCAGCACGCGTTGGGGAAGAGGTCCTCAACGAGTGCTACGGCAAAGCCTCCCCGGCGGGGGGAAACAACGGCCCGCCCGCCCAAGCTGTGGTGTGGGACGAGTTTAAAGTTTCAGCCACCAATTTTAATGATTGGCTGAACGTTTGGAGGATGAGCGTCAATCCTGTAAGCCCCTTTAGGCAGAGTATTATTACTTTCACTGAAAACTCAATGCGGGACAAAAGTTTTGATGTTATAAAGAATGAAATTTATAAAATTGGAAGCATTAAAGTGCAGTTTGGTATGGAGGTCCATTTTAAAAGAGAAAGGCAAAACGAAAACGGGGAAATGGTAGAAGAAAAACAAAGACACTACTTCAAAGACGAACCATATGTCTTTACAAAAGCAAACCTTAACCAACGATTTGATTTAAGATTTTACGAATTTGTCGACATGGTAAACGGGGATGTAGATAATTGGTCAGAGCGAGGATCAGGATGGGGCATTGATAACATCACAATTGCCTATGTCAATGTTGCAAGATATAAACCTTTGAAAGGCGGCACTTTCATCCCGACGCCCAAAAAATTGGCTAGCAAAAAGGCAATTATCAACGTGCAAAACAAAGATAACGAATGCTTGAAATGGGCCTTGAAAGCTGCTAGGTTTCCTGTACAAAAAGACGCACAAAGACCCAGTAAGTATCTAAGAGAAGACGGCATCAACTGGGATGGCATTGACTTTCCCACACCTCTTAAACAACTTTGCAAACTTGAAAAACAAAACCCCGCCCTTACACTGAACGTGTTTGACTGGGAAAATGACAATGTTACTTCTTAGAATAAGCACAAAAGAGAAAAGACTCCCAAGAATCAGCTTGATGCTTCTTCATGAAGACGAAAAAACACACTACTGTTTTGTGAAGAGATTGTCATCTCTGCTTTACGAGCAAACAAAATACGAACATAAAAAACACTTCTGCATAATGTGCCTTATCAGGTTCACAACAGAAAAGATTCTTGCAGGCCACCAAGAACACTGCAACGGTGTGAATGGCACTCCGACAAGAATTGAAATGCTCGAAGAAGGCAAAAACACACTGAACTTTCAAAACTTTCAGAAACAAATGAAAGTGCCATTTGTAATTTATGCCGACTTCAAACATCTAATTGAAAAAATCCCTGAATACCAACACGAAAGAACAGTCTGCACAGAAAAAACAAACAAACACAACGCCTGTGGGTTTGCAGTAACATGTGTGAGAAGCGACGGGCAAAGCAGCCAAGTTGCGAAATACAGACAAGGCTGTGATGGGGACAGAAACGCAGTGGAGGAGTTTCTCAACAGAATTGTTGGTCTGGAAAAGAAACTACGCGAAACCCTGGAAAACCAAGCACCAGTCAAAATGACACCATATGACTGGCGTGAATTCAACACCGCCAAAAACTGCCACATCTGCAAGGAAGGCCTTGTAAAAGAAGAATTTATGAATTCAATGCCTGTGTGGAACCACAACACAGGCAAGTACTGTGGGCAAAACCACAGAGGCTGCTTTTACAAAGCTTTGAAAGAAATTGTGTTCGAGGAACCCAAAGCGCAAAGAAAACCAAAAGACGACATTGATAAATGGATCGAGAAAAACCAAGAAGAATGTCTTCTGCAGAACACCACTTCTTTGCAAAGACTTTAGAGACACAGTGAAAGATCATTGCCACATCACAGGCAGATTCTGCGGTGCCACACATGACGCTTGCAGCAAAAATCTGTGCATAAACCCAAAAATCATTCCCATTCCTGTCGTGTTCCACAACCTGAAAGGCTACAACGCGCACCACCTGATGCAGGCATTGTCGAAAGTGGAAGGGGCCAGAGAGCTGAACTGCATTGCCAAGAACATGGAGAAATACATTTCATTCTCTTTGGGGAACCTGCGTTTCATTGACAGCAATGCCTTTCTGCTTTCCAGCCTCGACGTACTTGTGAAAGCCACACCGAAAGAGGCTCTGGAAATAACGAAAAGACTTTGCCCTGAAGCAGCAAAACTCTATCTACTGTGCAAATAGGGCTTTTACCCCTACGAATACATGGACTCTTGGGAAAGTTTTGGCGAAACGAGACTTCCCGCCAAAGAACTCTTCTTCAGCACCCTTTCAGGCAAGTATATCTCGGACGAAGATTACCAACATGCGCAAAGAGTTTGGGAAACTTTCGGGTGCCAAACACTTGGGGACTACCACGACCTTTATGTAAAAACCGACATTGCACTTTTGGCAGACGTGTTCAAAAACTTCAGCGATCTCTGCCAAAGGCAGTACGGCCTGGATCCAGCCCACTATTACACATCTCCCGGCCTGTCGTGGGACGCGCTTCTTAAAAAGACAGGCATCGAACTGGAACTCTTGACCGACATCAACATGCACCTCTTTGTGGAGAGAGGGATGCGGGGAGGCATTTCAATGGTCAGCAAGAGGTACACCAAAGCGAACAACCCTCTGTTGCCAGCCTACGACAAAAGCAAACAAAACACATTCATTAAGGATCTTGACGCCAACAACCTTTACGATTGGGCAATGAGCAAAGCTCTCCCAGTGGGCAAAATCAAGTGGAGCAGGTGGCTTCCATCAGAGGACTAAATCTTTGAGATCGAAGAAAACGGCAAAAAAGGTTTCATCTTTGAAGTAGACCTCGAGTACCCCCAGGAGCTCCACAAAGAGCACAACAGTTACCCCCTGGCTCCTGAGAAAAAGGCCGCGAAAAAGGAATAGCTGTCCCCATACCAAAAGAGAATGATAGAAAATCTTAACCTCAATCCACCGGACTGCCAAAAACTATTGCTGACGTTGCAGGACAAAACGAACTACGTCGTGCACTACTGAAACCTGCAGTTTTACCTCAAACAGGGCATGAGGCTGAAGAAAGTCCACAGAGTGTTGGAGTTCGAACAAAAACGTTGGATGGAGCCTTACATCAGGATGAACACCGAGTTTAGAAAGAAGGCCAAAAGCACGTTCAAAAAAGATTTCTACAAGCTGATGAACAACTCTGTCTTCGGGAAAACCATGGACAACTTGCGCAACCGCACAGATGTGAAACTGGTGCACCCCCACAAGACAACCAAGCTAAGGAAACTGATTGCAAACCCCCTCTACTCAAGGCACGAGTTCTTTGCAAATGATCTTGCAAGGATAAGCATGCACAAAAGCAAGCTCTGCCTCAACAAACCGGTTTACAGGGGGATGACGATCTTGGAAAACAGTAAACTGCTGATGTATGAATTTTTCTACAACATCTTGAAAAAGCAGTATGGGCAGAAATGCGAGCTTCTGTACACAGACTCGGACAGCTTCCAGCTCGAAATCCAAAAAGAAGACATTTACAAAGACATGGGTCCTGAAGGCTGCCTTGGCCAACATCTCTTTGACACAAGCGACTACCCGAAAGACCACCCACTGCATTCAGAAACCAACAAAAATGTTCTGGGCAAAATGAAAGATGAGTGTGCAGGAACCCTGATCGCTGAGTGTGTGTGTCTGCGGCTAAAGATGTACTCCATTATCAGAGCCGACGAAGAAAAAACATGAAAAGAGCCAAAGGCATGAAAAAGAATGTGGTCAGAAAGGAAATCCTACACAAACAGTACAAAGAAACACTCTTCGGCAAGAAGCAGCTGACACATGGAATGAACATTCTCCGGAGCGAAGGGCACAATATCTTCGGCATGAATGTGAACAAGACTTCTCTTTCTGCGTTTGATTCGAAAAGATGGATAGAAGAGGATGGTGTAAACACGCGCCTTCGGGTACAATCCTCCGCTGACTGATGCAGAAATGGCCGGCATCATGGGGTTGTTAGATGATATTTTCAGGCACAATCCCACGCCGGCTGATGATGAAGAAGAAATGGAAGGCATTATGTTGTGGTTAGATGAGGTTTTCAGGGGTAGCTCCGTGTTTGGAGGGACAACCAACAACTGTTCGTGCACGAAACTGCATTTGGGCCCGTCGTGCAAATAGTGCAAAACAGGTGTGTCTGGTTTCATGACCGTTCTTTCAATCTTGAAGACTTTGAAAGACCAGACAGGATCTGTGGCTCTTTTTTTGCTGCCCTCCAACTCACCAGGTTGGTAAAGATAGCGGACATTGACAAGAAGAGGGAGCTGTTTTTCGTGCTTTCCCACAGGTCTTTGATATGTCGTTGAAAGCTTGGAAAGAACTGCCTTTTCTTTGATTGCAATGGCTGGCTTCTTTCCAGTCAGGCTTGTTTCCTCGTTGTTCAAGGCCGCAACAATCTCTGGAAGCCGTTTCACCCATGTGACAAACCGCTGGCCTTCCAGCAAACGCATTTCCACAGCATACTGGTAACCAAACAAGCGCTCAGCCAGGGTGTGGTTAAAATGCTCAACAATGGCCTGGTCTCGGTGAATTTCTGGATGTCCACGCCGGATATATGTTTTGCAGCTTCCCATCTCTTTTGTAACAGTGCCCATAAATTCGCACCCAGGATCCACCTGCAGGATCTCCGGCCATTTCAGAGGCGAACGTTTGTAAATTTTGTGAAACGCCGCTGCAACCTCATCAGAGTTTTTTGAGGTCAAAGGTTCGGCCTCTTTGTAGTGGCTAGCGATGTCGACAACCATCAGAGCGTACCTGTAAACTTTGCGCCCGCGGGGGAGTTTGTCGTGCGGCAAAAAAAGGTCAGCTTGGTGCACCTTGTTGGGGGTGAAAAGATCAAACTTTGGCCGAGAAATGCAAGCAGGGCTGGAAGATAAATCTGCCAAAACACCTGCTTGATCAGCCACTTTTTTGCTGCATCCTCAGAAACCTTTGCAGCTTCAGCCAGCTTTTTAATCGCAGCGAGCCCTCCAGTAGCCTCCGGGGCTGTAATAAACCTTCGAGAGTTTGGCGTCCATTACAAAAGGATTTATAAAACTTTAATTACTGCCTATAGGCGGCAAGGTGTAGAATAATTCTGAAAAGTGGATATATGAATTTTCTTTTATTAATTGTTCTGCTTTTTGGCCATTTATCATGTAAGGTTCTAACACTTTAGATAATTGTTCTCCGACAGATGGATCTTTCATACATACTTCATATAAACAATTAAAAAAACCTTTGCCAGTTTCTTTTGCCATTTCTTCAGCCATTTCATAGATTTTATTTACTAATACTTGGTTTGCTTTTAAAGTTTGATAAATACATTTATTGTTGGTACAATCGATTTCTCCCTTTTCATTTTCAGGAAAAATAATTTTAGGAAATGCAAGTTTAAGTAAAGTATCAAATTTTTTTCGTCTGAAAAATCAAAATTATCAAAAAGCATTTTTTGCTGGCCTTTATCCATTGATGGATATGCCTTTTCAATCACGCATTAACAGTATTCACATTAGAGGACGGGAAACTCGTCAGACGGGTAACCCATCTGACGAGTTTCCCGTCCTAATGAAAAAGTTATCTGACTTACCGACATGAATTCACATTAGGACGACTTTTTAGGAGGGGTTAAGATGCCGAGGTACTGGTGCGAGATGTGTGTGGTTACCTAGCCAGCAGAAAACAGAACGTGCCGGGCTGTTTCTAGTATTTCCAAAGTATGCAGGCCTTTCAAACTGTCTCTTGGGCTCAAAGAAACGAAGCAATAATTTCCAATTTAAAAGTTCACTGGCGTCGAAGTATATCTTTCTTGAAAACCAAAAGTCGTTGATTACACCATGAGCTGCCTGTGCTTCGCTTCTCAGGGAAAGACAACCAAAGGGACCCGATGAAGAGTGGAACAGTCAGTGGTGGGAAAATAAATACCGCCAATGGACAGAGAAACAGTTCAAGAAAAGGCTTCGCGTTACTCGCGAAACGTTTGAATTTATCCTGGAAACAGTGACTGATGACATTGGCAAAGAAACCACAAAGTTCAAAGAGCCGACTTCTCCCCAGTGCCAACTTTCACTTACCTTGTATCGTTTAGCTCATGGCTGCTCTTACACCCCTGTTGGCGACCTCTTTGGCGTAGCTCCATCCACTGCCTGCACCATTTTTAATCATGTTATAAGATGCATAGTGCAGGCTCTATACGACGATTACATGGTACTTCCAAGAAATGAGGAGGAATGGAAGAACGAGTTAAATGCTTTTCTTGAAAACTGGGAGTTCCCTTGCGTGGGCGCCTGGGACGGTTTCCACGTATACATCTCCTGTAATCTCGAGAATTTCTTCAGCTTTAAAAAGCACTACTCCGTGACTAACATGGGATTCATTGGAGCAAACAAGCGTTGTGGGCTGGGGTAGGAGCACCAGGATCAGTTCATGATTCAACACTTTTGCAATCTTCAAACATATTCAGATCGATGGAATCTGGCCACTGTCTACCCAATCAAGTGTTGCGATTGCCTGGGTATGGGGAAATCCCTTTAAGTACAGTTGGCTTTCAGTTGATGACAACACAGCGGCAAAGATGTTTGTCTGTTTGTCAGTCCAGGGTTTGTTTTTCTGCATTTTAGAACGCTTCACCTTCTACGTCGGCGCCATTTTGTTTTCCCAAAGTGCTCTGCTTTCATTCTAGTTCTAGCATTTTCTCCTAAAACTCGACCTGGAAACCTGTCTAAGTGTGAATTCGTGATGCATTTTGACGAGTTTCTCGTCTAGGTGGGAAACTCGTCTTTAAAAACTTGTCGACTCAGACGGATAAGTGGACGAGTAAATTTGGACGAGTTTCTCGTCCAAAACCTGTCCCGACCCGATTTCACACTAAGACAGGAAACTCGTCTCAGACGAGAAACCCGTCCAAGATGGGTTACTCGTCTCTAGTGTGAATTCGGCCATTCAAGCAGTGACATGATATACCGTAGCACACATTCCTTTAATAGAACGTAAGTAGCCCTCTGAAATAACATTTCCCATTACAAAAATTTCATTCCTGCCCATAAGCAGGTTAAAGGAAACGAAAAGCAGCATAGCCCCAAGCGAGAGCCGAAGCGCCCAAAAAAACGAGCTCGCCCTCGCTCGGCTCGTAAAAATCGGAGAACTTGGGTTCTTTGAGCGGAGCGATATATTGGTTTGGGTGCGCCTTGTTATAAAGTTTGAAAACGTAGTCGG
>JAEMWC010001772.1:22500-50000 GCA_016490735.1 Pachyseris speciosa
GGAAATCTGAGCCCAGGTTTACACCAAATTCGGCGCAAAGACTTTTGAAAGAACACTTGTCATATTTGTTGTCTGTTTGGTTGAAATTCAGATCGTCGGGCAGAGACGTTTTGAATTCCTCCCATCTCGAAAAGAATTCGCCTTGTTGTGAAATAAACGTGAAATAAATAAAAGGACCGGATCTGGTCGGCCACTGCATCACTACCTAAAATTTCTCCAGTCAAAATCTCTCTTGAAACCTCACAGCCTGTTGTTGCGCACCAAAGCGTAAAGTTCAACTGTTGGGGCCAAAATCCCATTGTTCGCCGCCGAGTCATTTTCTGGCAACTTTTGATGTTTTAAATGTAATCTTTGAGCTTTTAAAAATCTGCCTGTACTGGATTGTGAAAAAGTCTGTGGGCGTTACATAAATTTTTTGCAAACCTTCCAGCTTTTCGCCAATTTGTGATTGAATTTTTTCTGTAAAATCAACCACTGGGATTGTCTGTGGTGGACGCCCAGAAATAGCAGAAAGCTGAGTTGGCAATCCCCCTTTGGCTGCATTTATTCCCAAAGCCTGTTTCATAGATTGAGACCAATATTTGCTGTCTGAACCGAACACGCTTTTGAGATAATTTGGGCCCACTTTGAACATAATTTCCGCTGTTGCCTTGTGGTCAGCTGTGAAATTAACATTTGCGACAAATTTGCTCTTGTTGGCATTTGGGTATTTTGCCAGAAAAGGCCCCCATGCCTTGTCTTGCGCGTTTTTTGCAATTCAGCCAGCCTCTGGCGTTTGCATCCACTGTAAAATGTTTGCCATCGCTTATAAACCACGGCAATATTTCCAATTGGATGTGTATCTTTCCTTGAAATACAATGGTTGTGATCACCATTTCCACAACTGACAACCCCTGCACCGTCTATTTCGACGAGGCGGTTCTGAAAGCTGATTATGTCCAGCTTATTTCATGCTCACTTTGTAATTCTTGGCTGGATTTGAAAAAAGCTGGGACAATTTGGTTTTTAAACGCCCATAATCAAATACGGTCTACAAAAGGGTTTCCCCCAGGGCATTACAAACCCAAAGGTCTAGCAAAAACTCTTAAATCTACTTTTAAACAACTCAACGCCAGTGTAACCATCGAGGCGAATAGCCCCACTGGCGCTGTGGTGATTAACAACCCTGAAGGTGAAAAACTTCAGTTTTCCCAAAATTTGATGAATTTTCCTGGCGTCTCCTGGCGACTTGAGACGAATGCATTTATTTCAAAGCTCAACATCCCCAATGTATTCTTTGTGTACTGCGATTTGGTCGACCAGGACCAAAATTTGTTGAATGGGGCAAAAACAAACCTGCTTGCCAAGTTTGTGGGGGAGGCTTTCGAAACAATAAACTATCGTGCGCTCGAACAGCAAGTCTTTCACGCCACTTCGACGAGTGAATGTGTGAACAGTGTGACGCTTTCAGTCAAAGAAAAAAATGGAGAACTGTCTGATTTTCGAGGACAAAGTCTTTACTTTGTTATACACCATGCCGGATGAGGATGTGTTGCCGTTTGCCCCTGTGGTATCTGCTCCACCCAAAAGCATTGCAGAACAGCAGTATACGCCTCTATATCCCAATCTTTCCGGCTGACTGAGCTCAGCAAAATTAAAAAACAGATTTCTGATGAGGCGGAGCACTACAGAGTTGTGCGAAAAAAAAATACAAAAAGGCTCAAAAGGCCTGCAGCTATGCTGTTGCTGGTCTTGGTGTTGCAACAACGGCTCTGTCCTCTGGAGCTGTCGCCTCTGCACTGACTGGCGTTGGAATCGTGGTCAGCGTTCCTCTCGGTGTTGTGGGAGGTGTTTGTGGTGCAGTTTCCACCGTTTTGACCAGTGTCAACAAACGGCTTGAAAAGAAAGTTAACAAGCACAGCAGACTGAGCACTCTGGCTGTTGCTAAGCATGACACAATAAATGCTTTTGTTTCCAAGGCACTCGATGATAATCGGGTTACGGATATAAAGTTCAAACATGCTACACATGTAATGAAAAGCTATGCCCAAATGAAAGAGGCTTTGCGTGCAAAATTCGCCCAAAAAACGGCCCGATTCTAACCCCCCAGATCTTAAAAAAATAAGGGAAGAGGTTCGCGAGGAGTTCAGAAAAAAGCTTTGAGCTAAAATTTGAAGGAAGAAACGTGAACGTGAAGTCTCGTGAAAAATGTAGATTGAGCATACGGCCGATGTGAATAAATTACATCTTCTGGAACAGAATGATTGCTCTGTTCCATGTTATTGGCTGTTTTTTCCTTGAGCTTTCAACGCCTGTTTGGCAAAAAGAGATAAGACAAATTACATTTGAATTTGTTGAAACGATGAAAGATGCAGAAAAAAGCAAAGATGGCGGATCTTTGCATAATTGTTTGGGCTTGAAAAAAGTTAAGCCTTCAGGAATGTGCATTGAAACAAAGCTATGATGTAATTTAATGGCTCATTCAAAAGGGAAACCCCCTAACAAAGTTCCTGTCACTTATGCTAATTAAAAATCACACTCAAACATAAGAATAATAAAGTGGGCATATTGGTGCGCCTAGATATATATTTTCATCCATTTGCCTCTCATATGCTTCTTCCATATCATCCATAAACATCTCAAAAGCGTCCTCAGCTGTTGCGGCTTGTGGATACTTCCTCCAAATAATAATATCTCTGTTAATTGATCCCCAGCCCATTTGATTTCTTTTTTTAATCATCAGCATAAGTGTAATTTGTGTAAAAAGCTTTTCATTCCACCCCATTTGGCGTTTTTCCTTATTTCTTAATAAAATGAAATCTTTCAAATTATCTTGCTTTTAATTTCTTGTGTAAATGTGCCACTAAATACAAAACATCAGCTTGGACGCGCGGGCCGTTGTTTCCCCCCGCTGGGGCGGCTTCGCCGTAGTACTCGTTTAGGACCTCTTCCCCATCGCATGCTGCAGCCATTCCTTTGTGTACCCTCTGCGTGCTCTTCTCTAATAGGGGTGTGTGTGTGGCGCAAAAGCGATGGGAATGCTTGGCGGGCGGATATATAGGAAGGTTTTTTTGGTAGTTGGCCTGCAAAGAGACACACACATGTAAAGTAGCGGTTCTGGTCGCTGTTGCATGAGCAACAGAATATCAACCCACGAGGCGATTGGGTTGATGTTCTGTTGCGAGTGCAAACTGCGCCAGAACCGCTACTTTACATGTGTGTGATATATGGGGACTAATTCTTACAAAATAATAGATTTACATGTGAGTCATGTCATTGATAGGCAACATATTCTGAGTCAAACACTAACTATTCTCACCTTACATCCAGGTCATTTGTCCCAAAGAACTGTACAAAGGTCAACTAAATAGACCCCGTTTACTTTGACACCTTTGTATAACCTGTTTAATGGGAAGCTCAGTTACACAAAATCAATGAATACTTGTACATTACCTTCCTTCATTGCTGACACATTAACAAATTCTAAAAACCAATCCCAAGCTTGTTTGACTTTACCACCATCACAAGAGATAATTCCTTCTATTAGTTTGCATCCTCCAAAGACGGAAAGACCACTGGCAACATCTGGATTCCTTCTCAACATCTCACACCCAGGTCAAGGCAGTTAAGGCCGAAGGAAGGATAATATTCTGAGTCAAATTCAACAACAAAACCACTAGAAGAGGGCAATAACAAAACACATGTAAATTTCATTTCACCTGTTCTTAATTAGCAAAAATTGACCTTGCAGAACACTGTTACAGTAACTGTAACATTAATGAAGAGACAACATTTTGTGTTGAGTCCAATTTTGTTCAAACTTTCATACTTAACTTTGAACAATGTGTCTAGTGCTAAAGGTCTTGTCACCAGGACTTCGCCAATCGAAAGGTCATTAACAGCTTTCTCCTTGTTAATGTCTGTCAAAGGGACATCGGTTAAGCCATGGCGTATCAACAGCTCTTCAACTTTACTTCTGTGATCATCAAAAAGATGTACTAAGGTTTTGCCCATGACCTACAGAAAGGAACAAGAAATCACTGTCCGGTATATGATAAATCAGAGATTGCAATCAAAGTGCAGAGAGGGTCAATCAATTCTTGGAAGCTTTAGTTTTGGTTTAAACTACTCTGTAGTACATGTATTGGCTATACATGCATCTGCCAACGGTTGCATGGACATTTCAACTGTTATTACCACTTCCTGCATTTACATTTTGTCACAAACAAGGTCTTCGTGGATGTTAGATGTGGTAACGCATTGCAATTCAACTGACCGAACATTTCAGCAAATGTACATTAGAAACCAGGCATTTGATTTGGTATGGAACATTCGGCATAAAGTAATAATTTCAAAGATGTACATGTATGGAATGTTGCCAATGGGCTAAAACAGATAAGGCATACAAAAATGTCTCACAGTTCGTTTGGGAGCAAAAGGTGGATTGTGTGATGTGTCTGGGGCCCCATTATACAATTGTTCAAGACAGAGGATGTTTTCATACAAGGTATCCAATCTTTCCACAATCTATACTTTCCACATTCTTAAGTCCCTAGAACAGGCTAAAAGGTTTTTGGCAAAAGATCATAGACAAAATGACAAATAAATGTAGCAGGATAGCCTGTGTAAGTTTAGGTGCTATAAGTGAGCGCGACAGGGGTGGGGACTCCATACTTGTTATTCATGCCCTCACACTTCAAGCATGCACAATGCACTTAACAAATTTAAAAACAAAATTCCTGTTACAGCCTGTATGTGGGCTAGTGAAAAGACAGCACCCTCATCAGAAGGAGCGTAGAGTAACATTAAAACAATGGTCTCACCTGTTATTGTAAAATCTGTTTCAATTCCAAGTCATACAAATCCTCTCATTGTTACAAGGTGTTTCCACTCATCCAGTGACCCTGTGCACAGCGATACTGTATGATGGCTGGAGCAAGATCAGCAAAACCAGGTCCACCATGTAATATGCCATGTGCAATCAATTTCCTGACATTTCAAAGCATCCAGATGATGTTGCATCAACACCGTAAAGGGGAATAAGATGCCAGGAAGACCCCACAGAGAATATTAAAGCATGACACACATAAATAGTACATTTGAATTCGATTGATTTGAGACGTAGCGTTAAAATTGACCGATCAAAGCCCTCAAAGTTGTGCCATTTTGCCCTAAAAAATGGTCAGGAGAATGGGTCCGAGTTAAGTGCAAAATGCTTTGTCGTGACGTCATTTTGTTGCCAGAAGTTTGTTTACGCACAGAGAATTATACTGTAAGCAAGGAATTTTGGAGGGAGAAGACATGATAAGCGAATCAGAAATGAGCGACTTTTCGCAAACATTAAGCGAATCCAGAGAACAAGTGGAGGAGGAAGAAACGACGACGAATTGATCTTCTGGCAACAAAATGACGTCAGAGAATGTAGTCACGTGCTATTTTGACTACGCAATTCGAATACCATTTTTGAGGGCAAAATGGCACAACTTTGAGATCTTGTAAAATCGTCAATTTTAACCATAAACGTCTCAACCTTTGAAATTGTGAGTTTCAAATGGTACATTTTATAAATATGTAAAAACAAATTTCGCTTCATAGGCACTTTAAATGCTGGATCCACTTTGGAAAGGCAAGAAATTGCACTGTGAAAAAACTCCTTTGTAGGCCCCACCATGTCTGCACCTTTCTCTCCAATGAAATTGACATTTATGCGTGTCTTTAAATTGGGGAAGGGGTCCTTGTAAATCCTTATCAGCTGCCTTAGGAGAGACAACTGCATTCTATTGACTTCAATAGAATCAGTTCCTCTTTCAACTTGGGTTCTGTATCCACTTATTGTGTCATCGACACAACTAAAAGTGTTTTTAGAAAGTGTATCTGCAGTGTCTAAAATGTAAAAAAGTGAAGGCATGACTAACTGGCGAATATATCTTACCCTCCATCATTTGCCTTTTCTTACTTGTATCCCCCCCCCCCCCCCCCCACCACCACACCTTCAGCCTTCAAGATGATCAAAATGATCCAGATTTGGTTCACTGTAAAAAGATGCACGGTGCCAAGAAAACTGGAAGCATAATGAACTTACACTCATTTTCATGATGCATGACAACAGGAATTCTGCTGCCCTCACCACAAAGGTAAAGTAACTACCATGAAAAGCTTTCAAAGACGTACCTTGCCTGCACGTGAAAATGGACACTAACGTGCATCAAAACCATGATCTTGTTCATTACTTCTTTCTTTGTCATCTTAAAGGAATAACAGGACTACAATAAGTAAGTGCAAACATCCTTGGGTAAAGTTTTAGTCTTCCATTATTTCAGAGTATACACTGTAAGGTGGCTAACACCGGTTTCCACAACTCTCCAGTACTTTAACTTCATTACTACCAATCTTAATAAGTTGTTACCTTTATGGTGGTATCAAACAAATGTGCAGTTATTGATTAAGATGTATGAAATTTTTTGACGTAATGAGTTACCATAACAACAGTATAAACTGTTAAAAACACTCCTAATCTTTGCTTTAAGCACTAATAACTCAAAAACTAACTCAGTGACTCCCTTTTTTTATTATAAAGGAAGAACATAATAGATACAACTTTCTGCAAAATTGACAAAAAGAAATGGTAGGATCTTAAGTTGCAAGTTACTATGTTTGTTGTTTCTCAATCATAGCAAATGAGAGTTACCAAGTTCGGTTTTGAGTGATTCTTGCTTAAAGCTAGAATTTATTGATCAAAGTAGGTTTGACCCTCACCTCAGCCAGCCAAACTTGATGCAGCCTTATTGAGGTCTCCCTTGGAGTCAGATAGTGCCTCCTGAATCTTTCATCCTTTTCATTAGGAAACATTTCCTTGAGCCTCTTGGTATCACTATCTTACTGGAATGTAAAAAAGCATAAATATTAAATAATAGTAATACAGTCGAACCTCTCCTTACGGACACCTCTCTAATACGGACAGTTCACTTGGTCCCGGGAAAATGCTCATACATTCTTTGTAAAAATAACCTCTATCATACCGACCCTCTGTGATACAGACAACAGACACGAAATCTCGACCCCAGAGAGAAAATTCATACAAACTTAAACTCTTTATTACGGACACTCCAATGATGACAGTTCTTATTCAACACGATTTCCTGTTTGTCGTTACATATCAAAGTGTAATCAGTTGTCTCATTGTTCATACGATGACAGTATCATTTGTTTTCAATCAGTAAATATTATATATCGACATGTCATTGCCATTTATCATCAAGATTTCTTATTCTTTGAAGACTCTCCAGTTGTTGCTGTCCTTTTTCTACCTCTTTTCTTCTCGACATTTTCACCTGAAAGACTATCTTTATGGACAGCTGGGTTTTCTGTAAGATCTTAGTATTTCTCCAAACGCTCAATGAGTTTGTGCAGTCCAGTGAAAATATATTCACATGGGATCTCCATGCCTAATCCTCCACCCGATTAACTGCCTTCCCACATACATTGACAACTCCCTTGGTCCCTGGCTTTGCAAGAAAATGTCTTATAAGTCCCAAACCCTCTTTCATATTGACCAACATCAAAGGCATGTGCCCCACGATTCGGCTATCCTTGACAACGCTGACTGCATTTCTGTCTTTCGGGTTCTCAGGTTCTGGTTGAAGTTGTAGACTTTCTGCGTTGTGAGGTGTCCACCACCCCTTGTAGACATGAAACCCTCTTATCCATGATAGAACGCTTAATGATTGAGTGCTGGCCATATCTCGTTGACTGGTTTTCAGACCAAAAAACTGAAGGAAAATCACTGTGGTGTTACCACCGTTTTCGTTGATACGCGACTTTCGAAAACAAAACACCCGTGGAAACGTTTCCAAAATTTCTGTCAGTCTTGCATGTTATTGACAGATCGGATCAAAATCCACCAATCACAGCCACTAGTGTGGCCTACTGATCTTCTTTACGTCATGCTAGTGGGCTGTGATTGGTGGATTTCGATCCGATCTGGTGTTTCTGTCAATGAAACATGAGTACAGAATGAATTTCGTCACTTCAATGTCATGAATGATATGCAATGGCAAAACATAAGCGAAAAGAATTGACTTTTCAAGAAAAGGTAGAAGTAATAGATTTCAAAAACAAAAACCCAGTGACAGCACTGCGACAAATTCCAGATAAGTTTCAATGTGGTAAAACGGAGGTCTTATCCATCCTCCGTGATCAACAAAACCTGCTCGATAAATTCACAGCTAGTGGAAATGCGGCCAGCAAGAGAGCTAGAACATGCAGATTTCAAAACATCGACTTGGCAATGTTGGAGTGGTTCAGAAAGGCTAGAAGTAGGAACATTCCTGTTTCTGGACCAATTTTACAGCAGAAAGCCTGTGCCGTAGTTGCTAAAATGGGCATGGAGCAAGAGTTAAAGCTTCAAATGGGCAAATGAGTAGTTTAATAATAACTTAACTTAACTTATTGCTTATAGCGCGCAAATTAACATTCGAATATGATCAAATGTGCGTTACACCTAAGATACCTAAAAACTATAAACAAAATGCTATAAGAAAAACTATATACATCATATAAAAGCTAAAATACATCATAAAAACTAATTACACCGTATTAAAAATAAGATAATAAGCAATTAAATTAGGTAAAATAAACAAAAAGCCGTGCAAAACAAAAAAGTCTTCACCTTAGTTTTAAAAGTGTTAAAACATGTCTCGTGTCTGATTTCGCGAGAGAGTGAATTAAAAAGCCTGGGGGCTGCCACAGCAAACGCCCTGTCACCTAGCGTTTTCTTGGTTTTACCATTGTATGGTTCCAGTAGTATCTCATTGTTTCGACGAAGCAAATATTTGCTAGGGCGTAAAATGTTAACTAAATTACTAATATAATTAGGAGCTAGACCATTAATAGTTTACAATTTGCGTACAATGCACAATGGCTCTAGTGAAATGAGTGGCTCAATAATTATTGTTAGCAGTATGGGACTGTTTCCTAAATAAGAGATGTTAGAATTTTGTTGAATTTACTATAAATAAAAAATCACACCTCCATTTTGAACAATTTATTCATGATTAATGGTCACTAATGCTCTTTTGAAAGTTCTCAAACTGGACTACCCTAAACTGTCAAAACATCACTTGAGCCCATTCAACATCATGAGCAGGTCTTGACATTTCCTATACAAATCTGTTCCTGTTTCTGACCTAATGATTCCATACCTGCAGTTTTCTTGTGGATTGAACCTTTAACCTTAACAACAGTTACAGTTATGATACCATTTTCAAAGTAATGAGTTAACTACTGACATATGCATAACCCTTTTGTGTAATGAACTGTACCATTGTACTTAAGTGTTAATTCCTCTTATCATATTTCACATTTCTAGCTAGTAATAGTGGTAGTGCACTAGTACTAGGTGGGTCTAACTTTATTCTGAATCAGTCTATACCGGTACTTTTGTCTATCAATGTTGTGACATTACAATGGAGGATCAATAAAATTGTAAGGAATCACTTTACAAATTATTGAACAGGAAAGGGTTGGTATGGTTCATTATGATTACAGTTTAAACCCTTACCCTCGTCTACCTGCTCTGTGGCACCACTTGACCCACCAGCCAGGTCTCTTCATGCCTTCGCCAGATTGGAAGGGGTACTTTTTTACTACAGTTCATGCAAACAGTATATGGTGAATCTTCAAATGACTGCTTTGTTATTGCCTATATTAAATAATAATCACAAAAAGATGAGAGCTTGTTAAAGTTTAGGATAAACTAATTCAATAGGCTAATGGGATGCAAATTTCAATGAATGCCAGCCTTGAAAAACATACAGTAATAAGTCAGTGCAATGATAATGAATGGACCATACCATCTTTTATTTGTACTAAAGAAAACAGATCTGTACATTTCTGGCACTGAAGTTGATACATAATCAAGGCGGGCTCTCAAAAAAAATCTCATTGTGAGGAAGGAGGAGATGCAGTGAAAATGGACCAGTTATACCACCATAACAATACAATTATTTGTTACCCTTTCTTCGAAACTGAACCATTAAGCATCTAATTACAAATTAGCTACCTAATCCTACCTCTGCTCCAGGTACAGGTGTCATATCAAGGTCTCTTTGTAGAAGTCTAATATATGCTATAGCTTGACCAAGAGTCTGCTTGAGATATGGAATGTCGTACCCATGAGCTGGCATAGTAACAAGCTCAAGTTGCCGCCTGCCGCCACAAGATCGTAAAACTTCAAATCCTCCTCATGCGGCTTTTAGCTTTGGAAACTGTGATTCTAAAACACCCTGGATGAATGTAAAGTTTCCCTTTTTGTCGCTAAACACAATCTTTCTTTCACCTAAGCCAGCTTCCTTCAAAGACATCTCTCCTCGACCAGGGATACTTAAAACGTCTTTCTCAGCAAGACAGATGAAGTTGTGCGTCCAGGTCTCCTTCGGTTTAACGTATGGAGTTGGACATTGACTAAACCGATCACTTGTTGGAAGGGACCGGCCAGAAGAATGGAAAAACGGAAATAGTTGAGACATCTCTGACGGCATTGTTCCATGTGCTGAAGTTGTTGTCAGTAGAGAATTGCCACTGGTAATATCAACAATTTTTTTCTCGTTTAATTACTGCTTTCAAGAATGCCTACAGCTCCATAGCCAAACTCAAATGCATCCGAGAAGTGGTGTAACTGCGCTTTCCGGACTGGACCAAATCCTGGTGGCTTGAAACACCTGGGTACCAAGATCGTTCTTTTTGTTTGTTTTTTTTTTCTCTTCAACTTTATTACAAACACCTATGATACATCAAATGCACAGTATACTACGAAAAAGATAAATTACAAAAAATTATAACTTACAGTGTACACTTAAGACATAATACAACAATAATTACGTTTCTACATTACAAATATCACATCATTTATTGACTAAATAGATTTTTCATCAGTTTCCACTTGCGAACTTTTTCTGATGAGAAAAGTCACATGCAAATTTTTCAATATTGTAATAAAACTTAAGGTAGCTTTGTACGCAAGCAAAATCGGGGATACGTCCTTCCATTTTACATTTATAAATGAAAAACTTGACTACTAAAATAATTAAATAATAATATAATTAAATAATAATATGATTCATTTCATATGTTATTCAAACTAAAATAATACAGTTAATTGTATTTTTGCAAGGCAGACAGTTTGTATAGCCCAAGAGAACAGATTCAAGGGAGAGGTCTACTTCAATTTTGTTACCTCCCAAATCCAATTAATCCAATTTGTGAGGGCACTCCAGAGTGGAAATATCTGGTCGCAAGACCAAAAAAGGTGCTCTATGGTTTAAGGTTTCGCGATCCTTAATACCCATTTTCATTAACAATAAATTTGTACCAATGATTCTATGGAACATCCTAAATTGAAAGCTTCTTAACTTACTACCACTTGTTTGGGGAGCAGGGTTGGTGCAGACTGGTGAGAGCGCTTGCCTTCCACCAATGTGGCCCGGGTTCGATTCCCGAACTCGGCGTCATAAGTGGGCTGAGTTTGTTGGTTCTCTACTCTGCTCCGAGAGGTTTTTCTCCGGGTACTCCGGTTTTCCCCTCTCCCCAAAACCAACATTTGATTTCATTTGATTTCATTTGATTTATTTAGAGTTGATTTGATTTGGTCTCCCCAATTAGTAAAGCATCTGTGCTCGGCTAAATACATTTGAGACTTAAATAAAGTGATTATTATTATTATAGGAAAGGGATATTGTAATAAGTAGACCAATCTCCTACCAGAGACGGAAGATGTTTGTTCCATTTACGATGCACCTTGGTTGGCTGTGTGGCAACTGATTTTCGTAAGGTATCATAAGTGAAACTGGTCACCCTTTTTGCTTTAAATAATCCCTCCATATTTTGAGATTTGATCACGGGTAAACATTTACCAAACTCTCTAATCTCTGATTTCCATGAAACTGGAATTGCGCACATAATACCAAAAGCTTGTAAAAAGGTACACTTTAAATTAAACATATTAATCAATTCGGTTGGTGACTGAAAAGGCCAGATTCGTCTACAAGATCATTGATGTAGCGTAGATTTTTAACGTACCACGGCCTATAGAACACAGGTTTATTTTCTATCTTAATAAAAACATTATTCCATAACAGCTGTCAGATGGGAAGTCGCTGGCTTCTGCAGGTTCACGAACATACAGTGTACTCTGTCCATGACTCAACTACATTCCTCCAGAAAGTATTTACCACAAGATAGGAAGGTAAGACTGATAATGATTTTTTGTTTAGTAACCACACATCTTCCCAGTAAAGATGATCACAAAGCAACAGCCCTCTCCAGTCTGCCTGGTAATTTAAGTCCCATACTTTTGTAATCCAGGAGATTTTTAAAGCCTTAACGAACGATCGGATATCAGTCATCTTCAGCCCCCCATCTTTTATATCGTTAATAATTGTTTTCCTAGCTACTTTATCACCCTTTCTGTCCCAAATAAAAGAGTAGAAAAGTGTTTTCAATTTTTTAAGAAAACATTCATTTGGAATAGGAAGTGTGGTAAATAAATGAACGAATTTAGATACTGCGAGTGACTTGATTACCTGTATTTTGCCTATGATGCTCAGAGATCTCCAGGACCATGAGCCTAAAAGCTGTCTGACCTCATCTAGCTTTTTTTTTTTTTGTTATTGTGCTCCGCAATTTGCGGGGTTTCAACAAAAAACGTTATCCCTAGGATGTCGAAAGGTTCATTAAAAACCCATGCATGCTAAATTTTTCTCAGGAAGTAATATGTCTTGAGAATCGCTTGCTACCCAACCATACAGCCTTAGTTTTTTCTATGTTAACCTTCAAACCGGAAAACTCTCCAAAGAGCTCCAAGGTATCTAGGCATGAAGAGAGCAAGGTTTGGGTTCCATCTAAGAGGAAAAAAGTGTCGTCCGCATACTGTCCAAGCAAAAATTCCTCATTATTAACAGTAATTCCCTTAATTTGACCGTTTTGTTTTATTGCATCTGCGAGGAGTTCAGCGCAAATAATAAAAAGGTATGGTGACAGGGGATCTCCCTGTCTAACACCTCAAGACCAAAAAAGAATTTGAGCAATGACCATTATACAGAATTAATATTAGCTATTAATATTTTTGTAAAAGGTTTTAACCCACTGTCTTATAGACTCTCCGAAATTAAAACACTTTAAGGCTTCGTCAAGAAAGTTCCATTCCACCGAATCGAACGCTTTCTCAAAATCAATTAATAATAGTAAGACCTCTTGGTTGCTAGAATTTAGTTTATCTATAATATCGTAAATCAGCCTAGTATTTTCGGCTATAGACCTGTTTTTGAGAAAGCCTTTTTGGGTGTGTGATATGATGGTTGGGAGAACCTTCTTAATACGATTATTAGCAATGACAGCTGAAGCTATTTTATAATCTACCCCAAGTAAAGAGATCGGCCTCCAATTTTTTAAATAGAACTTTGCCTTGTTTGGTTTAGGTATGGTTGTTATGAGCGCACTTCTCTGAGTGACTGACATTTCACTTGAGATATAGGAAAAATTAATTGACCGCACTAAATAGTGGCCAAGTTCCTTCCAAAAAAATGTATAAAATTCCACCGTAAAACCATCCATCCCAGGACTTTTTCTGTCACCCATAACCTCAAGGGCGTCTAAACATTCATTGGCAGAAATGTTGCCCTCGCAAGAGTCTCTTTCTTGAGGAGTCTTTGGCCGTATGTTATCTTGATTGAAGAAGGTGGGAAAATGATCTGCCCTAATTTGAGTTTCCCTAGAAGTGTAAAGCCTTTCATAAAAACGCTCGTGTTCCTTAATTAAATCCTTTTGGTTTTTATTTCGGTAGCATCCTCCAAAACAAGCTTTGGAATTAATTTGTTTGTGTTATGTCTTTTTTCCAGATTTAGAAAGTATTTAGTGCTTAATTTTTCTCCTTTTGTTATCCAATTAGCTTTAGATCTCGTAGCCATACTGTGCATTTTATGCTCTCTCAGTTCTTGTACCTCATTTTGTTTTTGGACAAGTTTTCTTTTAGTTTCTTCGCATGGAGATACATTTAAACTCTGTTGAAGAAAATTGATTTCATTTTCTAAAAAACATTCAGTTTTATTTTGCTCTCTTTTCTTCCATGCTGCATAAGAGATAGTTTTACCACGAATCTGGAGCTTAAGTGTTTCAAATAATAGTTGGTCATTAATGGAAAAAGTGAGAGACTGTGGATGCTCTAAATCACTGTTACTTTTGTATTCTTCCGTCTCACTGATACAATCTTTGATCCGACAACAAAGAATTGTTGAATTTCCAGAACCCTCTGCCCCGTCCTGATGTGTGAAGATCATATTCATAACTACTAATGAGTGATCCGTGCGATTGCCAGCACTAGTTTGGATTCACTCCACTAACCCTGTCAAGTCAGTAGATACGAGAAAACAGTCAAGTCTTGCTTGCTTTAAATTACTGTACGCACTCCACGTATAACTACATCCAGATGGTTCCTGAACTCTATACACATCTTCCAGCTCAAAAGTATTAATTAACTCCAACAAAGATTTTTGGGCATTCGGGTTGTTTTCCTTTGAATAATTACTGGTGTCTTTTTGGTAATTTAACACCACGAGATCACGAGATCGTTCTTAAGGTAGACAATTCTTCCAACCAACCAATCCAAAGAGTCATCTCGGCCGAAGAAACCTCTTCGTCCCAACCGTAGTTCCGCTTACACAGGTTCTGAAGCAAACTCTTGGCAGGTAAAATGATCGGTGCTATGAATCATACATTGAACTTATAACTGATAGTATCCCTCTTCACGTTGGGGCCTTTCCTTCATCGACAACTCTAAAGGTGAAATTATCAGCCTCCATATTCCACTGAACACCCAAGGTGTGTTCTATAGTAGATCCTCCAAATCGAGGTTGGCGACCGATGGTGCTTGATCCTCCTCTGGGACAGTAGCAAGAACGTTCCTGTCATTACTTATCCACTTCGTAAGATGGAATCCTCCCCTACACAACAACACTTGCAGCTCTTCACACAAACTCACAGTTTCGCCAGTCTTGACCTTGTATGCCTGGAGTGAGAATACTGTTGTCATCTACATTTCCATGTGATTGTGCTTCATGATAGCTTTTTGTCATGTCAACAATGTCTGTGTCTGATTGTTGACTTTCACTAGCCACTCACATGAAGTAGATGAATCATCCAGCTCTGAATCACTGCTGCTTGAGACATATTTGCCAAGCGTTCTGAGAAATGCTCGTTCTTCAACTGCAACAATTTCCATCACTTCATTTCTGATTTCACAGGCTTTTTGCAGGGCTCCTTCGACTTCCCTTCTCAGCACACCATAATTGGAAATTCCATAAGTATGTGATGCCTTCTGTACAGACAGGTTTTTTGCGGCCCAAGCAGTATACTTAATTAACTTTTGTTCAGACTCTGTAGAAGCTAATTTGCACAGTCCATCAAGTGTTGCCTTATTAATCCCACCTGATACACTGGAAGATGGAATCAGCTTGTGGAACAGAGACACAAATGTCACCATTGCTCTGACTTGCTTTCCTCATCACCCTGTTAATAATCAGAGGCGTCATCATCTCCTTGCACTTGTCCTGCTGAGTTACTGCTGCTCTGCCCTTTACCTTCAGTTTGCTTGAAAAAGAGATCCAAGCTTCCTTTCTTGCAAGAGGTAGGTTTCTCCCTGGCTTTTCACCAGGTGGGAGTGTTCTGCCATTCCTTTGCCTCCTTTCTTTGTCTTTTGAACACTTCTTTTCTTTATTCTGCAAAGAAGTAGCTCTTCTTCTAGACGGCATTTTTTGACCTGTAGAGGATCCATTTCTTTAGTTAACCAGAGTGCCCGCTCATCTGTATTCAGGTTCCTTGCTTTTTCTTTTGATCTCTCAAAATGAAATATTTCCTTTTTAACTTCCTGTAGATCCTCGCTGATTTCTTCTAGTTTTTTAGCTCTAATACGTGGCTTCATCTTGACAGATTTTTCAGGCTCTGGTGCATTAAGAGTTGAAGAGCGTGATTTTTTTCTTCTTGTACATGTACCCGTTAGCCTCTAATTTTCTTTTGGCATGCTCAATAAGTGTCCCCTTATTTGAAATGAGTGTTGGATTGTCCAAAGCAATGTTCAAGGCTGTATCATTAAGCTTACTTCTGTACTCAAAATGGAAACGTCCTGGCTTGAGGTCTTTGTAGATTTTGCTGTCCTTCTTTCTTGTCTGTACATCAATTTCGACATTGTGTTTTTCCACAGTGGGGCAATCTGATACCTAAGCATAGAAAAACTATCAGTAAATTTTAAAAGTTGTTACAACTTTTTGACTGGTCAAGTTATTCTACTTAGTTATGGTTAAAAAGACCAACTTACTATGGTTGGGGGTCCCAGAGTTACATTGCCATGTGTTGTACATATGGTGAGCAGTTAGTTGGCTTGTGGACCCTAAATGGGATAAAGATAAATATTTGTATAAATAAAATGATTAGAATTAATTTGGTAAAAATACAAAAAAAAAGGTGACACACACTTTTTCCTTAAACATCAAAAGAATTGATTAACCAACATTTTTTCCAAAAGGGAAACACTTTAAGTCCTAGTTATCCTGCATAAAAATGAACAGCTCAAATAATTAAATAACCTTTGGAGTTTGCCACTACATCCGCCTTGACTCCTGAATGTTCCCCACTTGAGGAATTACAAGATGATTGCATTTGACATTTCTCCCCACCAGACCAAAACACAAACACTGATCCATTTTCACAAGCCAGCATCGTCTCATCTTCATCAATTTCCATGCCATCTTCTAGGTAAATTTTTACGTCCTCTACCGATATTCCAAGTTTTCTTTTTCCTGAGCACAGAATTATTTCAAAGCTCATGACTTGCATGCACATGAAAACATCTTTAGATGATTTTTTATCTATTTTTCTTTTAAAAACAAGCTAAAAAAGAACAGTAAAATCCACCGAAGGTCCAGAGTTCAATTGATCGAATTTTCACTCTCTGACATGTAACTGAAAGCAAGGTTCTTGAACCCATGACTAAAAAATAGGTCTGCAATGCGAACGTGTGTCTAGTTTTCGTTGAGGTGCCTGTAATGGGAATTTCGTGTAACCATCCCGTGTGGTATGGTAATGATATGAAATGGTGTGGTATGTTCATTGTATGAAGGGTGTGTATTATTTACATAACAAATGGTTTTAATGATATTTCCTATAGTTAGTTAATGGCAATGGAATTCTTAAAGAAGTGTTTGTATTTTGAAAAAAGGGAACAGTTTTTTAAAGTGGAGTTACCCCCGCCCACCCTCTCCAAATTGTTTTTTCAGCAATTGTGGTGCTGATGTTGCAGAATGGAAAGTTCAAAGAACTTCCCAAAATAGATCTGTAGGGTCGTATTTACGTGTGGAAATGAGCATAGCAGGAAAAATTGTGAAGCAGTAGCAGGCAATATGTAATAATTCAAATGTTTTATTTAAACTGCAACAGAACTACCTATGGAAATACAGTGTTACATAACGATATAATTAAAGCATAAATGCAAGTGTTAACACGAAAGTGTTTCCTTGTAACATAACTGTCAATGTTATATGTAGACCATTAATTTCACATTGTTGTGGAAATATGTTTGGCAGAATATCTACTCCATGAGAACAAGTAAAAACTGAAATCCCATATGGATTAAATGTATGGGAAGATAGTTGTTTTACTATCTTAAATGCAACACAACACAACAAAACTCCTTATAAAATACAATGTAATACAACGATATGTTGCATTACTACAAAAGTGCTAACAAGAAAGTGTTTCCTTGTAACATAACTGTCAATGTTAGACGTAGACCTTTAATTTCACATTGTTATGGAAATATATTTGGCAGATCATCTACCACATAATGATGTGAAACGACTCTGAAAAAACAGTCACCTGCACCGCCAACATCTAGGGGTCTCAATCCCAGCTGACATAATCGAAAGCTTAACTGACAGTGTAGTTTGACTGTTGACACCTTGTTGAGGACTAAAGAAGGATTACCTGCTCGTTTGCTTTTTCTTAACAGCTTGTTTGCTGTTACTCTGTTTAGATACACAAAGTTGGAGAAAAAACAGTCAGATCCGTTTAGGTACGTTACATACCAGAACTTATAGCTAAGCTGTACAATCTGGAAGATTTAGTAGTAGATTTCCTCATTATAACCTTCAGTTTGCATCTAGAAACTTTTCTTTTTTTTTTCATGAACCTTAAAATCTTCCTCTCCGATAATCTGGATGGCTCTCGCTCTCTACGTCGTTTCATTCATTTAGCTATTTTGGAATATCTATCACGGTCTTTTGCACTTAAATCTAAAGAAGGTCCAACATCGATGGCAGTCATATTTGGATTGAAAGATTTGGTAAAATCAACGCTTACATACTTTTCAAACGGATTACTACCACTAGCATAACTTTGTTCATATAAAAATGCCACAGCTTTCGTAGATGTTTGGTCTTTCACTTCAACAGCAGCAGAGTTTCTAGCTCTAGGAAACTTTCCCAAATAGCGCCTGTTTAATCCCACGACGGGTTTCCCCCAAAGGGCTTGATTTTGCCCAAATGGAGCTCAAAAATCCCCAAAAGGGGCTCAATTTTCCCCTTACAAGCACCGAAGTTATCAATGTCAAGCTTGCCGAGTCGCCATTCGGTTGGCGCCAAGAGCATCGCTTTAAGACTTGCACACACATACACATACACATATCCTTTATTTCTGTGTCCAGTCGTTCTAGAGCCAAGGCACTAATTGGGGACACTCTAACACATACGTATGTTACAAAATTGATTATTTAACAATTATTCTACGAGGGCGCGCTGGGTATGAAGTGATAAATAACCAACGAGGCGCGTAGCGTTGAGTTGGTTATAATCATTTCATATCCAGCAAGCTGATAAATTCAAACAGGCTCTATTTGTGATATCAAATAGGTCATCGGTCAAAACCAGTGGCCCATATACACCAAATTCATAAATGGCGGCCGTGCGGAATGGCCTGGTTTCAAACACATCGAAGCGAGGCTTGGTAGACCAGAGATCACAACAACAATAATATAGTAATGAATAGGGCGTAATTTTCACCGAAGATGATATCCCGGGAGCTTCTTTGACCGGAGGAAATCCTTCATTCCTGAAAAATGAAGAGTTGAGGTTTTGGCTGCGATGTCGTGGCGACTCTTTGAAAGGACTTAAGATGAAAGCTTTGCTTGTTAAACGGTAAGCACGTGCTCAAAATTTGGCAAATTTTTCGCATCGGCTGTTTTACATGTAGCTGTGGAAATAAAATGATTTTGCCGATTACATTGCAGGGTCGAAGAATACGTGAGGACTGGAGGGGATAAAATGGCGCTAGATTTCAGAATACCCGTTCACTTAATATACATACCACTGAATAACAATGGCGTCCATTGAAATATGCTTCGTTCTTCAAAAGCCTCCGACAAAAGGTCTCAAAAGTGAACAGGCATTCTGAAATTGCTCCCAGATGAAATATTCACTTACAGAAAGAAAATCTTTGTAAAGCGCTTAGAACAGGACTGGATAAGCGCCATGTAAGTAGTTATTATTATTACTTCCCAACAACGCTCCTGCCACATCAAGGGTAAAATATCCAAGTGATGGTTGGGGAAAGTCACTGGAACGAATGCCGTTATTCACTAGGTCGGTTTTCCAGCGGTTTTTTTTTCACTAGAGGTTTTCCAGGACCTGTACGAACCCTGAGTGAAGTGTCCCGAGACAAGGTATCACGTGACTTCATTAGATGCATGCCAAGACCCAATTTTTTTCTGTGAGGCTGTAATAGGCTAGTTTCGAATTGTGGTAGAACAAAAGAGCAGAGTTGAGGTTCAGGGGAATAATTTGCATTTTCTTTAGTCAAAAACAAAGGAAAATGCAAATTATTCCCCTGAACCTCGACTTGGTTCTCTTTTTCTCCCACAATTTGAAACTAGCCTATTGGACAATGCAAACTCAAAAGAACTCATTCTTACTTGCGCAAGTGCAAGGCCACATGGGGGTTACTGGTTCTTTGTGGTGCGACTTCATTGTGTACCCAAAGAAGGGTATCTATGGCGTTCCGTTATGGACAAAATCTTCAAAATGCGTTCATACAATATTAAACGCGCACAAATAAAGCGAAATTCGTTCATTTAATATCAAAACAGCAAAAAATAAATAGAACCGCATACATTATAATCGAACAAATATCAATCGAACCGTACAGAAATAAATCAAACCGCATACATCTAAATTGAACTTACACAAATATCAATCGAACCGTACAGAAATAAATCGAACCGCATACATCTAAATCGAACTTACACAAATATCAACCCAACTGGTCAAATAAATCAAACTTACAGAAATATCAACTGAACCATACAAATACCAATCCCACCGCATACATATAAATCGACCGTACCGTACAAAAATATATAAATCGAACTTTCAAAAGCTGGTCAGCGGTTAGCAAAAATGGGCAGGAAGGTACTTCATATATAATAATTATTATGGGCTTGGGACCTTCCTGTCACTAGCGTGACGTGTTGTTTTGAGGTATATAAAAATGTCGGTGAGAAACCAGCTCACCCATTACGAATTGGAAGAATTCTTTGGTTCTTTGCAAGACGTATTAGTGCTTTCACTTAACGCAAGCTTGTCATTTGACTCTGCTGAATTCCTTTCATGACGCCTCGACGGTTTCGAAAGAACTCTCAGTGTTTTGTCTTCAAGACTACGCGTTTCTCATTGGTCCGAAGTACAACTACTTTCTGACCTCGACACTCTTATTTATTGTCAGTCAACAAAGGCAACATTTCGCTTTACACGCAGAGGAGGAAGAACAACTTTCAACCGCCATAGTGGGTGTTGTGAGATCAGCTGTTCCAGGCCGCCCGAGGCTTGATATCTCAGAAGATTTGTTGGAAGTACTTCGTAATGGAGCTGGATTTCGCTGGGCTGCCATAGCAAGAAACCTTCGTGTTTCTGAAAGAACTTTGCGGAGGCGGAGGAACGAGTTTGGGGTCACTAGCTTAACAGAATCATTTACTGACATAGACAATACCTCCCTGGGCGAAATTGTTAGAGAAATTTTACATGTGAATCCGAGAATTGGATTTAGATTGGTGCAAGGTGCTCTATGTCAACGAGGAATAACAGTTCAGCGACGCCGCATACTGGGGGCAATGCGAAGAGTGGACCCAGTAATGATTACCCTAAGGGCATCAAGAACTATTATCAGGCGACGGTACTCTGTGCCATGTCCAAACGCTTTATGATAAGATTCTTATCTTTTTATATATGCCTGTACATTTTTAAAAACGGTCATTATTTATTGGGTCAGGGGGAGGATCAATCTAAAATACCTATGACCCACTCTCTTATCCCCCCTCCCCCATTTCATATGTACTGACCGGTCCATTAGGCCTCGGCTATCACAAACAATGAATTTTGTAAAAGTGACATTTGAAATCTGTTATTTTTCCCAGCATTTTTACATTCTCTGTGTGCATCGATTTCAAAATTAATTTAAAGGGCTACACCCTGAAGGAGCAAAAGTAATTATTTTGATTACTTTCTTCTTTGGCACAAATATAATAGATCTCCGAGATGTTTAAACAATGTAATCAAAGGCTGTAGGTTGCACTCTGGAAAATAAAGTCAACATACTGAACGGTTCTTTTGACAGTTAAATGAGAGATATTATACTAGGATACTTCACAAATTAATGTGATCAAGTAAGCTGAAGCCACTCAAAAGGCACTAAGGCCACAAGGTAGCGGGCATTACCCCTTACATCTACCAAACCAAAGATTGAGCCCAAGCATTAGCAGCCATGGACGGCTGTTTCGGCCTTGTTAGGCCTCATCAGCATGGCATAGCTAATGCTCAGGTTCAAGTACCCACATATCAATAAAACAAGCAATGAAAACGTAAAGCTTGTGGGATGTGGCTGGAGTGACAAGGATACTTCACAAATTAATGTGATCAAGTAAGCTGAAGCCACTCAAAAGGCACTAAGGCCACAAGGTAGCGGGCATTACCCCTTACATCTACCAAAGCAAAGATTGAGCCCAAGCATTAGCAGCCATGGACGGCTGTTTCGGCCTTGTTAGGCCTCATCAGCATGGCATAGCTAATGCTCAGGCTCAAGTACCCACATATCAATAAAACAAGCAATGAAAACGTAAAGCTTGTGGGATGTGGCTGGAGTGACAAGGATACTTCACAAATTAATGTGATCAAGTAAGCTGAAGCCACTCAAAAGGCACTAAGGCCACAAGGTAGCGGGCATTACCCCTTACATCTACCAAACCAAAGATTGAGCCCAAGCATTAGCAGCCATGGACGGCTGTTTCGGCCTTGTTAGGCCTCATCAGCATGGCATAGCTAATGCTCAGGCTCAAGTACCCACATATCAATAAAACAAGCAATGAAAACGTAAAGCTTGTGGGATGTGGCTGGAGTGACAAGGATACTTCACAAATTAATGTGATCAAGTAAGCTGAAGCCACTCAAAAGGCACTAAGGCCACAAGGTAGCGGGCATTACCCCTTACATCTACCAAACCAAAGATTGAGCCCAAGCATTAGCAGCCATGGACGGCTGTTTCGGCCTTGTTAGGCCTCATCAGCATGGCATTGCTAATGCTCAGGCTCAAGTACCCACATATCAATAAAACAAGCAATGAAAACGTAAAGCTTGTGGGATGTGGCTGGAGTGACAAGGATACTTCACAAATTAATGTGATCAAGTAAGCTGAAGCCACTCAAAAGTGAAGTATCCTTGTCACTCCTGCCACATCCCACAAGCTTTACGTTTTCATTGCTTGTTTTATTGATATGTGGGTACTTGAGCCTGAGCATTAGCTATGCCATGCTGATGAGGCCTAACAAGGCCGAAACAGCCGTCCATGGCTGCTAATGCTTGGGCTCAATCTTTGGTTTGGTAGATGTAAGGGGTAATGCCCGCTTCCTTGTGGCCTTAGTGCCTTTTGAGTGGCTTCAGCTTACTTGATCACATTAATTTGTGAAGTATCCTTGTCACTCCAGCCACATCCCACAGGCTTTACGTTTTCATTGAGAGATATTATACTGTTTATTTCAGGGATCTTGATGGTAACCATAAATTGATTCAGCCATATCGCATAGTAATCCATGGGGGAATATATGGCTTCTCGAGGCTAGTGGTGTTTCTAAGAGCATCAACTAACAATAGGGCATGCACAGTGTTGAGCTACTTTCAAGAAGCTGTAAATCTTTATGACCTCCCTTCCCGTGTACGCACTGATCTGGGCATGGAAAACGTAGAGGTAGCACAGTACATGTTACAAGCAAGGGGTCTTAATCGTGGTAGCATTATTACTGGAACATCTGTTCACAATCAAAGAATTGAAAGGCTCTGGCGTGAAGTAAACGGCATTGTCTGTTGCCGTTTTGCAAACATTTTTTCATATCTTGAGTCACTGATCCTTGACACAACAAATGAGGTGCATCTTTTTGCCTTGCACTTCATTTATGTTCCCCTGATAAATGAAGCACTTGATGAACTTCGTAATTACTGGAACTGCCACTCCGTCAGCACAGAAGGTAATCTCACTCCAAGACAACTATGGATTCAAGGCATGGCTGATCCTTTCAATTCAGGTTATGCACCTGTAGCAAGTGTGCATAATGCAGTTGAAGTGGATTGGGATGACTACGGTATTGATGAGAGTGGTCCAGTACCCGAATTACAGACTGATTACAGTGTTTCAGTGCCAGGTTCACCCATTCAGCTATCAGAGGAACAACTTCAGCAGCTACAGGAAGTGGTTGATGCTGCAAGACAGGCAGGGGACAGGGATGGTTTAGTTGGATTTTTAATGGTTCTTTTCACTTTGCAGCAAATGAACTTTTAAGTTATGCATAATAGGAAACATTTTGTTTTGATAACCCACTGCCTTTAACAGTTCCAGAGTGCATTTCTGTGTGGGTTACATTATCAGGAAATGCCTGTGCAAGTGTCTGGTATTTGATGTTCTCATGTTTTAGGCCCTTACTGATAAAAGCACCCACATGACATAATATATAGATGGTTTTCACCTGACGTCACAGCGGCCATGTTGGTGTACAGAACAATAGAGAAAAAGGTCTTTTGGGAATTTGACTTTAATATAATGCAAAACATGAGCCATAATTTGCTATTGTTTTGTGCACCAACATGGCCATCTCATCACGTGATTGAAAACCATCTATTGAAAGAATGAGAATGCACAATTAGTCATGTGATTTGGAGAGAGGAATCAGTCTTTGGGGGAGAGGGGGTGAGAATTCTACTAACTGCATGTATACAGTAGTTGTGGAAGAACAATCAGAACTTTTCTTCTGTAATGGTTTTAACAGTGACAACATGCAACAGTGGCTAAAGGTTTTAGCTACGTAAACTTGCTATAAAAGCACATGGTACAAATGAGGATGATCAAGTAATCTTTATTGATTGTAAACTCGAATTTATGGTCTCTTTTGCCTGTTCATTGAAAGTCAACAAAAAATACAGTGATGTTAACATTTTTAATTTCAACAATAATAAAACTATTAGCTGTTTCTTTGTACAATATGGAGGAGACCAGGTTACTTAAGCCCTGAGCCAACATGAACTACTGGCTACACTGTTAACATATATTAAAAACAAGAACAAACTGGGATGCTATGTCAGCTTGTAATAAAGTACAATGTTCTTAATTAAATCCAACATTTTTAACACATCACTGACTAGCATTAAGCAAATTTAACAGCGACAATAAGCTACAAGGCTATCAGTCCCTGCAGTGTCTGCAAGTATTGCAATAGCCATAAACTAAGAATATTTACATAATGTAAAATCCCGTTGCCTCATATTTGAGAGCCATGTCCATGTACTTTCTAAAGTCATTAAAAGATATTTGACTGGTTGGAAGTACAAGCCAGACAAAAACATGTCTCCGCGACTGGAAATTTTTGCAAATTATCGGTCGAGAACCTTACTCTGATCGTTTGTTGTGGAGGTATTGGTGAACCACTTATAAATTTACAAAAATCCACCAAACCTGGTGCATCATTCTGGTTTGAGTGGGCGGATTTTTCAGTACAATTTGCCTTACTGGTGGTGGCTTCTCTTCCCTGATCATTGTCATCACTACCAGAGATCAGCACAGGAGCTTGATCCTGCATCTCTTCATCATCATTGTGAAGGGCAGGTACTTGCTTGTCAATCACTAGATAGAGATGGAAGTAAACAGCACTATTTCATCATTTTTCAGTTTCAAAAATTGTGTTGTGAGTACCCCTTCGACCACAACAAAAGGGGTACATGAGCTTGTAAACAACACTTCACATCACCAACAACTTGATGGCATTAAATTGATTTGAAAATGTAAGTTCAAAAACAGGTGTCTAGATTGCCATGAAACAATTGTAAACAATAGTATGTGAAATATCTTAGTTGTAATTAGCAGGGTAACATTGTGCCTCTTGAAGTACTTTGTTAAAAAGTAAAACATATGGGCATGGGGGTCCTTAAGAAAGTTTTGTCACCTGGCACCTAGAATCATTTTGATGTCACTGCCAGTGCAAGTTTCATTCACAAGTTTTTTTTTGTTCCTGCAATAAACTTAATCTTGGTTCTCTAACACATGAACAGAGGCATGCTATTACTTTGAACATCTGTAGTTAATCATGTTACCTATTGTTTTACTCCTTTGACCAAGTTCCTCAATGTACTGATGTAGCCAATGAAAGGCATTTCTGTTCTTGTTGCTGTTTAACGTTTCCCCCTCCATCAGAGTTATCTGTGATGATACCATCTCTGGTTTAATGATGAAATCCGCTGCAGATGGGAAAACCTGTTTACACAGAGATGGGCAAGATTTTAGCAAGCTGACAAGCTAACTGGGCTAACTGCGCTGACTGGGCTAATGTGAAGGAATATGGGGACTTTATGGGGACTTTATCAAATTTGAGTCCTAGTGGTGGGGGAAATGTGGGGACTTACGGTAGACTTATGACTACCCAACACTCTGAGAGCAGCTTACGGAGTATTCAAGAAAAGAAATTAAAGCACAATCTCTGATCAGAAAATGAAGTCTCCAGTGTTTGCTAACTGTTCAAAGAGCCAGAATGATGTCCTGAAGTTCCTGAAGTGTATTTTCTCGCCCTGTTGGATGTTTGGCTTTGCCAAATACTGGGGACTTTGCCATAAAAAATCCCCCAGGGGTGGGGATATACAAGAACTTTGAAATACACAATTAGCAAAGTCCCCACATCAGCCTGGGGTCCCCCCTCGGGGAAGCTGATGGCAAGTGCATAAATGGAGGGGCAATAGGCCAGGAATATTGTACAAATATACTTTAATATCTAGTAATCTCATACTGGCTGACTGTAAGTGCCTGTGGCAAGATTATCCTACCATGAACCTTCTGCATGTAAAGGGACATCTTGTGACCTTTGTGTGGGGGGTTCTTTTAATATCAAGAAGAGTTAACCCCCTTTAATGTAAACATGGCTAATATGTATGTTCATAACATTGAAAAAAATTTATAAAAAAACAAATGCACGAGCCTCTACTACTACTTACTCATTTCCCTCTTCGAGGCAATCTTGGAATAAGGCTCGGATTTCTCTTCTCAATCTTTCCTCAGACCAAGACTTATCCATGCTCCATGCGTCAATGTACATATTTTGATGCACCAACATCTCTTTCACTGTACGCCTTGGAACATTACTCCATCCGGGATTAGGTAACAGGCAAACGGACAACTTCGTGGTCCGATTTACTCTTCGCCTTCCCCACAGTGTTTCCTCTTGCATAGGGAACAAAACGACCTGATCGAGCCCTTGGAATAACTCGCCCAGACGAGACAGAGGTTGACGTGGAAGCACGCGGTATTTGGAACCGATCGTTGAGTTCGAGCTGAACGCTCGAAAAGGAACGCCCGGCTGCAGGGCGAACGCTACTAGGGGTTGAATCGACTTCATTTGGATTTGTTGGTAGGTTGCTAATCGCTCCCATGAGTCTCCTAACGATGTTAGTAATATTATCGGCAGATCTTTCCGCCATGATGTCCAGACTGCAGAAAACGACAGAATTCCCGCGCAAAGCTGTTTATGGAATTCCCCGGTCCATGCCCATTTTTGCTAACCGCTGACCAGCTTTTGAAGTTCAATTTATGTATTTTTGTACGGTACGGTCGATTTATATGTATGCGGTTGGATTGATATTTGTACGGTTCGGTTGATATTTCTGTAAGTTCGATTTATTTGACCGGTTGGGTTGATATTTGTGTAAGTTCGATTTAGATGTATGCGGTTCGATTTATTTCTGTACGGTTCGATTGATATTTGTGGAAGTTCGATTTATATGTATGCGGTTCTATTTATTTTTTGCTGTTTTGATATTAAATGAACGAGTTTCGCTTTATTTGTGCGCGTTTAATATTGTATGAACGCGTTTTGATGATTTTGTCCGTAACGTAGAGAGAATTCCCTT
>JAEMWC010001772.1:62500-97462 GCA_016490735.1 Pachyseris speciosa
TTTTTGAAGGTCTTCGGCGATATTCAGAGCAGATACAATAATGTTGTCACCTTCGTCGCGTTCGCCTTCGGAAGAGTAAGACTTGTCACACTCTTTAAGTTTCTTTGGTTCTGGCGAGGTTTCTAGGGAACTATCGGAGGATAACTGTCTTGTTCTTCTTCGTCTGAGCAGTAGCTTAAGAAATTCTTCCATTAAGTCATCCAAATAAGTAATATCAGGCAGATGGTTTTTCAACACATCTTCACTCCGCCATTGCTTCCCAGTCCTCCAGAAAGTTTGTGTTGCGTGTAACATTGTATAAAAGTTCCTTCTGTTAGTCCAATGTAATTCTTTCCGGTTGTGTCACTTTCTGTTGTTACGTTGGCGTTGTAGATGACGCTTGAGGTGAGGCAGTTGTTTTTCAGCGGGCAGTCGTTTCTTTTCCTGCAGTTACAGTTGTTTTCTGTGGAGGGTGTCTTGCTTGTTTCGAGGATTTTTCTGTTGCGCTTCTTAATTATGGTTTGTAGGTTGTCTGTACAGCTATAACTGACTTTTGTTGTTTTTGTTGAAAATCTTGTTGTACCGGTGATTTGTCGGAAAATGTTTGCTGACAAGGTTCAGAAGCATTGAGCACTTTATGCCAAGGTAGACTCTACCTCCACATTTATTTATTTATATATATATAAGGTTAATTTGGGAACAGAAATCAACACAACTAAGTAATTAAGTGAAAATGTGGCTCAGCCAGGAATCGAACCTGGGTCTCCAGATTACCGGTCGGATGCCTTAACCACTAGGCCACTGAACCAACCACACTGGGTTCACATAATTGACTGTACAACACATACACAGTGTGGCCTTCCTATGGTAAGGTCCGAGGAGACAATTTCACACATTTTCTGCAATCAGGATCACGTCACTACTCCCCGGTCGAGTGGCCTAGTGGTTAAGGCATCCGACCGGTAATCTGGAGACCCAGGTTCGATTCCTGGCTGAGCCACATTTTCACTTAATTACTTAGTTGTGTTGATTTCTGTTCCCAAATTAACCTTGTCTGTTTGTATTTCCCTAATGAATCGCCATCCAAACGGGAATAGGCTGGTGATCCTAAGTAATTAAGGCAATCAGTTGCGAATGTATCCCCTCCCTACCTTACTGTACTATATATATACACTATCACAAATGAAGATAACCCACATGTTTTGTTCCACACCTATATTTCGACCACATAAAGTGGTCTTCATCAGGGTAAAATTACAGTTACAACCGCACGCGTCATACTACTTTTAAAAGTATTTAACGTAAACAGCCTCACGCGCGCATCAACAAACGATCTCCTCCCCGCGCGCATAATGCCATTATAAACCAACAAATTACGTGCGTCTGGAACGCCTGTTCTGACCGAAGAAAAAGTCATTGTCATTAAGACCATAATAGTATTAAGCTTATAGGCCCATTATCCCTCAGCTCCTCTTCCCCATTGACCCTGTCAACTGAATGAAGACCACTTTATGTGGTCGAAATATAGGTGTGGAACAAAACATGTGGGTTATCTTCATTTGTAAAGATTAACTGTTTGTGACTGATGCTTGTGAAGAGTTATTAATTGTTTGCATCGATGGAAAACAGGGAATCATACTACTTTTTCAAGTTGTTGAATTTGTGTAAAAGGCGTTTGAGTTACGACCACCACACTCGATTTTTGAACGCCTGTAAAGAGGAGGACGTTGTAGCGAAAGGACTTCGTCTGAAGAAGAAAGCCAATATTGAAGTTGTTACTGAGGATTTTGGTGAGGAGTGGAGATTGGTTTTGATGGATGCTTCGAGGAAATTGCAGGATTTGTTAGTGCGACAAACGGGACATGTAGAGCGACGATTAATGGAAAATATTTTGGACACTAAACGTCAGATTAAGGAGCGTTTTGGAGAATCGACCTTGGATAACATGGTAAGAAAAATATCTGCTATTTGTGAGAAATTTAATCAAGTACTTTTAGAAAGGAGAAGGAAGAAATTGGGTGAATTTCTGACTGGTAGTGCTTTGGTTGGAATGGGGGAAACTGATGTTGAGGGGGATTGGGAGCTGAGTGCCATCGGTGTAGAGAGTGGGGATCGAATGGTGAGTGGTCCCTCAAGGGAGGAAATCGAGTATTTTGTATCTACAATTAGGCAGGGTGTAGGGATGGGGGATGTTGATGACATTGACAGGGGGAGAGAGGTGGAAGACTTGACGCCAGAAGAGAATTTAGCTGGTGTGAATCCTCTACCAGTGGACTGTCCACTATTACTAGTGGATTTGAGGGAAATCAGCAGTGACATAAACAGTGTATTGGAGGCAATGCACGGGGAGGCGGAAGGTAGTCTGCGGAATGAATTACAGGATAATGTGGTTAGGACAGTGGGGGAAACGTCAGCAGGTAGTATTATGGGAGTTGAAAGAGTACGGATGCAGGACTAGATACTGGCAATCATACTGTTGTCAATCTTTCGAAGAGACTACTTACGGAAGCGGAAATATCTCTTTTGTCTAAGGGATTGAAATTTTGCCCTATGCCGGAAAAGATTGATGTTTACATTCCATCCACGGCATCATGGCCGCCGGACGTGTAAACACTCTGTCCTTAAAAGCAGGCATATTCCTCTGCCTTTTCATAACCTTTAACAATTCTATCCTGGAAATTACTTCGAATGTTGTTGGTTGCAAAGTCAGGGACATCTTTTTCGTCACCCAGGTGGCCTCTAGAGTGGAAATTGAAGCAATCCATCCTCCAGTGAAACGTTACACGCACAACGGAGCTAAAGAAGTCAGTGGCTTTCAAAATGGATATGTTGCGTGTAAGCTGTTGCAGCATGCTTCGTTAGCATTTGCCTTGTTAGTCTTGGCTGGCGACGTGGAGATTAACCCGGGGTATCGGAGTCTGGCTGATATCAGAAAATGTCGAGGACTCAAGATTGCGCATTTAAATATTCGTAGTCTTCGACAAAAGACCGACTCGGTATGCTTGGAAGGTTTAGACAACAAAACCATCGATGTTCTCACACTCTCGGAAACATGGCTGGATGATACCTTTCAAGATGCCGAGATTGCACTGCCTGGATTTACGTGTATCAGACGGGACAGGATTGTCAAGAAAATAGGATACGGAGGCATTGCTGTTTATGTTCGGGAAGGATTGCCTTTTCGCGTTAGGAATGATATTGACTCTGGCGTCAATGAGTGTCTATGGATTGAGCTTAATCGCGTCAAGTGCCGGCCGACATTAATCTGTTGTGCCTACAGAGCGCCCGAGGCAGTTTTCAGTGAATTTATTTTTAATCTTTATAATGGCATGTCTAGTATTAATTTGGATAAATGCGACCTGGTCCTACTCGGAGATCTAAATGTAAATATGCTCCCTCATTCCATATGCAGTAAGAAAGAAAAGCAAGAGCTATTGAAGTTCTCGCGTGCACTGGACTTCTCACAACTCGTAAAGGAACCGACAAGGGTGACTGACAAGTCCCGAACGCTGATTGATGTAATTTTAGTGAACAATGAACATCGCATTGTGGACTCCGGTGTTATTCCTGTTTCACTCAGTGATCATTTCCTTATCTTCTGTGTTTTAAAAACAGGTGTAACCAAGGCCCCACCTAGAACAATTGAATATCGATCATACAAGCACTTTGACATCAACGCTTTTAAGAGAGATCTTGAAGGCGTACCCTGGCATGTTATTGAAAATGAAGGTAACATTGATGATGCCGTATGCACTTGGAACAAGTTATTTTTGGACATTGCTGATTCTCACGCGCCGGTAAAAAGACGCAGAGTGCGGGGCGTATTGTTGCCTTGGATGAATACCAAGATAAATGAAGCGATGCAAGACCGTGATTATCATCACCGTAAGACTATCAGATTAAACTCGTCTTTTCACTGGACCAAGTACAGAAGGCTTCGAAATTTGGTGAACCGTGAAATAAAGTCTGCCAAGACCAATTATTATTGTGACTTAATCAAAGAAGCCAAGGGAGATTCAAATAAATTGTGGAAGGCTGTAAACGAAGCATCATCTCGTACCGTCAAGTCTTCTAGTCCACAATGCATTATCGCTGACGGAGCTCATTATACATCTCCCCGGTCTATCGCTTCTGCTTTGAACTCTCACTTTGCATCGATAGGAAAGATTCTAGCTGACAAAGTAAGACCTGTAGCTCCTGTTTCAATGTCCGTTGCTAACCATTCAGGATCGTTTCAATTAAAAGAAACCAACGAAGCAGTAGTTCTGAAACAATTACAAAGTCTCAAGACTAATAAAGCAATTGGATTGGACAATATAAGCGCAAGGCTTCTGAAGTGTGGTGCTCAATCAATTAGTCATTCCATCACGAAGTTATTTAATTTATCTATTCGCTCAGGGAAATTTCCTGGGATATGGAAGTGCTCTAAGGTGTCAGCCCTGTTTAAATCAGGCGACCGAACCAATGCAACAAATTACCGCCCAATCTCTATACTGCCCACTCTCAGCAAGATTTTAGAAAGAGTGGTCCACTCCCAGTTGCACGAATATCTGAATTCAAACAATCTGCTTTCAAACAATCAGTTTGGTTTTCGCTCGAAACGCTCAACAGCCACTGCATTGTCTAGCTTTGCTGATGAAGTCCTACTTAACATGGAAAAAGGGCACATTTGTGGTGCGGTATTTTTGGATCTCACTAAGGCGTTCGACACGGTGGATCATGGGATCTTGTTGTCCAAGTTGTCATCAGTTGGAGTCTCTCCCAGTGCTTTGGAGTGGTTTACATCGTACTTGAGTAATCGGAAACAGCGAACTTCTTGTGAGAATGAATTATCTGAAGCTCTACCCGTCACTTTCAGTGTTCCACAAGGAAGCATCTTGGGACCGCTGCTGTTCCTTGTATATATTAACGAGCTGCCTGCTGTTATTGAACACTCCGAGGTTTCACTGTATGCTGACGACACCGTTGTCTACTGCTTTTCAAAAGAGCCACACCAGCTGGAGAGCAAGTTAAATGAGGATCTTTATAATGTAGCGTTGTGGCTAAAGGCGAACAAACTTACACTAAACCTCTCAAAGACCAAATCCATGTTAATCGGAAGCAACAGAAAATTAGCTAATGTTTCCTCGCTGTCTCTATCTATATTTGACTGTGATCTTGATAGTGCAAATAAGTTTAAGTATTTAGGGATTATGCTGGCCCCAGACTTAACATGGTCTGATCATGTAGAGTATGTAATTTCTAAAGTTAATCAGCGACTAGGTCTTTTACGTAGGATCAAACATTTGTTACCTTTCACCGCTTACCTACTATTCTATAACAGTCTTGTTCTTCCAGATTTTTATTATGGCGATCTTGTGTGGGGCGACAAGAACGTGACTCTTATGAACGACCTACAAGTTTTGCAGAACAAGGCCGCAAAAATTATTCTAGACAGGCCACTTTATTCGTCAGCTACTGATGCCCTGGTAACTTTAAAGTGGCTGAACCTAGAACAACGTAGATTCTACCATCGTTGTATATATATTTACAAGTGCATTAATGGACTTATGGACCACTCTATGAATTTACTAACAAATAGCGACATTCGTAATTATAATACAAGGAACAAAGACATGCTCAGACTACCCCGTGTTACCAGAAATTGGGGAAAGCAGAGAGTTTGCCATCACTCTCTAAAAGACTGGAATAAATTAGAGAGAGAGACCAGAAATGCACCGAATATTGCTACGTTTAAGCGAAACGTGTTTGCCAGATTTTTTAATTAACCCTATCGGTAAGAATTTTTGTAGTTTTAGCTTCTTTGTTTTAATCAGTTTTTTATCAATTTAAAGTTTTTAACCCCATCGAAAATATATTTGTAGTTTTAGCTTCTAGTTTTAATTGTAGTTTTTACCAGTTTGCTTATATATAGTACTTCTCAACCTTTTGTATATTAATCTTTATAGGACCTTTCTGAAAACCACGATTTGTGATGGAAGCCTCCTAATAAAAGATTATTATTACAATCTTTGAAAGGACATAAGAGATTATATCAGACGGATTAGGTTACGTGAGTATTTTTATTCTGAAGATGAAGTTGATGGGGACTTTTCAGATAAGCCAGCGTTCAGAAATAAGTCAAAATGGTGTCCGGAGAAGAACAGGGAAATAGCCATAAAGGCGTACGTGGACGCTGTTGAAAAGGCGATTTTAGCGTAAGATTTGGATAAAACATATCGGCGTAATATAACAAGGGATGAACAGAGGGCGCTGGAGAATTTGAAGATATAATCATAAAGCAAGGAGATAAAGGTTCTGCGGTCGTTGTAATGGATAGGGACGTATATATAGAAGAAGCCATGCGACAGCTAGATGATTCGGAAGTATATACGTTATTGGATAGAGATCCTACTCGGGACATGATGAAAGAGATCAATACGAAAATAAATGGGTGTTACAGCAAAAGGAATATTGATGAGAAAACGCGAGATTATCTTTTGGCGTCTGAAGATGTGAAGCCTGGTAGGTTTTACCTTTTACCGAAGATACATAAACAGGGTTGTCCAGGTAGACCAGTGATTTCTGGATGCAACACTCCTACAGAGAAGATCTCTGAATTTGTGGACCATAAAGTACGACCATTAGTGCAAGGGATAGAGTCATACATCAAAGACACCAATGATTTTCTAAAGAAGTTAGGAGAGCTGGGGAGGCTGCCGGAGGGGTCCATTTTGTGTACAGTTGATGTGGTTGGCCTGTACCTCCACATTCCACATGATGAAGGTGTGGCAGCTTTGAAGGAAGCATTACTGAAATTCGATGGTTTCAATGAGGGTAATTGGGAGGGATCATTGAATGAGGACGTAGTCACTTTTACAGAGTTGGTGTTGAGAAATAACTTTGAATTCAATGGCAAACATTATCTACAAAAGCTAGGAACAGCGATAGGAACAAGAATGGCTCCTTCATATGCAAATATCTTTATGGATAATTTGGAAAGACGTCTACTTCGGGATGCAGAAGTCAAGCCCTATATTTGGTGGTATCTATTTTTTAAGCAATTGTAGTTTTGTCACTTGCTATGTAAATATGTCTTGAAGTGTTTAGAGTAAAAAAAAGCATTGTTGTTGTTGTTGATAGATGGATGACACTCATTCAAAGTTTCCAAGAAGGTCGTTGCACTTTGAATGTCTGACACAGAAGATCGTGTGTCATCGACATATCTCCTATAAAATGATGGTAACTTGTTCTCACGCTCGAGGTGTGTTCCTTAGATCCTCGGAAAAGGAGAAGATGTCAGAGATCGTGTACTGATTGAGTGATAATGGTTTGAGTTTATCGTCAAGCCACTTAGCCAATGCATAGTTGTACGTGCCTTGAGCTGAAAGGATGGGTCTCATTGCAACCTGTGGTTTGTGAGTCTTAGGGAGACCATGCAGGTGAGGTTAAAAAATGAAAATTTAAAATAGTTTGTCCTTGCTGCTCTAGTCCACATCACAATAGCCATGAATTATCTTGCAAGGTTCAACCAAGCAAAGGTATTTCCTTCTGAGCTCCAATGTTGACCAGTTTAGTTCGGTAAGCCTTTCACAGTAAGATTAGGTTAGAAGGTAAAATGAAATCGAAAAGTTATGTTAGGTTTGAAACCTAATTTGCATTTTAAAAAAAACAATCATAACATTGCGTAGATTTAGGAGAAAATCGTCAAACTCAGCAGTCAGATAAAACTTGATGACATTATAATTTTTTTTGTTTTTAAGTGTGGAACATTTTGGTCATGTGACCAGTAAATGACGATTAACGTCCAAATTCTTTGAATTAAAACGGGGAATATAAAGTAAACTATAACCCAAGCTTTACGGGTACCATAGTATTACGCCTTGAAAGTTCTTCTTGAATTAGCCTTGTATGGTGGTACCTATTATTTCTATGAGAAGTTATTAAGTCATTTCTAATGTCACATGACCTATTTCCCTTAATTGCAAGACCGTTATTTAAGTGCCAATTTCTGTAAATATCGAGAATCCGGCATCACTCGTGAAATTTCGAAATTCTTCATATCTTGCCTGAATAACACCTATGGTGAGTTATTTTCGAAAATAGAATTCAAAGATCGTGAAGCGCTTGCTTTTTTCTGAAATCGAGGAAAGTTTGAAAAACGCCATTTTACCACCATGACGCTTCCGAAAATAGTGTAAAATGATGCATTTTGTTATCGCTCGTGTAGATTAACGCGGTGTCATCTATCAATGCGACTTGGCCAGATCATAAGGCATCTCTTGGTCTTTCCAAAGCACAAAATTATTACTCGGGCTTCCCGCGTCTCGCGGGTCGCCTGGGTCTAAAATTACCGACGGTTTTTCTTTTTCTTCGTCGTCGAGTTTCATCCACAAAGCTCACTTCCGGCGTTTCTGCGCAAGCGCTAACTATTTTTAACAACTCACAATTGCAAGAGTGGTGCCTGTTGTCACGTATCGGAAAATGTCGATTCACCTTGTGTTTTTTTGAAGTCTGAACAAACAATATGTTAACAGAAGTGTCTATGCGAATGTTTGCAAATTCAACGGCGAGAAGAAAGCTTTTAACATGAGTAAACTTACCTCCAGATGGACTGCCGTGTTTCCCCGTTGTTATTGAGAGCGATTGTAAGTTTCTGGTAATTTCTAGAATGTTGAGTCACACAATGTTTGTACCAGAACCTTCTCCTGTCACGCTACAGAACAAGGTTCTAGAATATTAATTAATTGTATATAAGGATTCCGCTACGAAGCGGTCATTGTTGTTGGTGGTGGCAGGGCGCAAGCCCTCCCCAATAACTGATATACTGGCTACAACCACTATAACGCAAGCTACTGTGGACTACTATAAAGGAAGTGATCAAGAATGATGCTATATTTCAAGCTACTACAGAGTTCTACGAGAAGTGATTCAGTTGTGGATGTTCATTGTGGACTGCAGCAGTCAGAAGATGAAATATAAAGTGAAGTGGAAAAGATTACACAGCTGAGAACTAGAATTGCCTGCTATGGTGGGTTGTTGTTGTCGGCAAAGACCGACTGGAGAAGCTATACCGAGAGAATCATAGAGAGCTATTGAAGAACTTCATTTAAGGTCAAGTGGATCGAAAGGAGATTTCTCGGGAGACATCGACATTTATTGTGGGTTTGTGTCAGTGATGACTGAAGTTTTAGCAGTAGGCTTAAGCTAGTTTGATAGCAGATTGTATTGTTTAGAAATCGCTCCTTTGTAACTAGGATTTAGTTACGTATCGTGAAATAAATAAGTTGGGTTTGTAGAAGAGTTTCGCAGTGTATCTTTTCTGTCGGTTGAACGATACCGTAACACCATGTCCGCTCCATTGAGATGTACCCTTGAAGGCTGAACAACTAATATGTTAAGAGAAGTGTCTATACGAATGTTTGCAAGTTCAACTGCGAGAAGAAAGCTTTTAACATGACCAAAATTTAACTCCAGATGGACTGCCGTGTTCCCCGTATCCGCTCCATTGAGATGTACATTTTGTTGAATGACTCAAGTACGGGATATCACACACCCCTGAGACTTTCACAGGTAGTTTATTTACTATTTTCCCTCAATATCTCAATTTCTGGACTTTAAATTTTCAATGATAAGCGATTAGTTTTTACAAATGTACTTGCGTGACTTGAAACTGACCACGGAAACGTTCCTTTCTTATGTTTCAAATGACCCTGGATTGACGTATTTGTAAACAGCTTCACTCTGCTAATTAATTTTCTACTCACATTTCACCGAGACTCCATTAACGTTTATGCGAAAAAATCCTACATCGTTCGATAAGCGTTTCCTTTCTCAAACAATTATCCATCGAAGTGAAAGCAAGTGTGCTTAGTTTTTTTTTGGAATCAATACACTATTTTTATCATATTGCATAACGGTAAACCTCTGTGGCCTAAAGGTCATTGTTCCTGCCTGTGACGCAGCTAACCTTTAGTGGTATATATCACGGGCTTTTTTTTCTGTTTCTCTTTTTCTTGTTCTTTTAGAAATATTTTTTACAAGTGTTATAATTATTGTTCTCAATGGTTGAACTGTAAAGCAATTTTGTAATTTTAGAGGAATATATGTTGATAGGGGTCTAAAGAAATAGACTCCAACACAAGCTAAGCGCAATGAGTCCGATGTAAGAAAGACAGACTTCTCTCTATTCTTTTGTTTAGCGCTAAATTAGGGATACAATACTGTGTTTTGCAAGCCCGAGTTTAGGCTAATTGTAGCCTCTCGTTTTGGAAAAGCTACTGGTATATAACCGTTTTTGACCATTAAAAATACCCCAGTTCAAACGCTTCAGCGATTGAGCTAATTTTAGCTAACTTCCACACCTCAAAAACCCCACTGGTACATACAATTTAACGTTGAAATTAGTATTTTCTTAAAGTGCATATTTTGTGCTCTGTTGGGTTAAAATTTCTTCCGCGGCGCGACAAAAGTGCTCCGTGGAGAGACAGAAACGTGAAGTCAAGTTTTGCATCGCCGCCATTCTTGAAATCAACATGAACCTTGCCTTCTTCGAACCAGAGCTTCGTTAAGAACTAAAAGTCTGCCTTAACTCGCTATTCTGAACGCCTAAGGATTACAGTACAATTCTAAGCTTACTGTTTTCAATCTGTCTGAGAGTGATAACCTTCAACATAAATCTTGACAAGGTCAGGGTAGGTGAACTCAACGCTGATTAACACGGCAATTTCCAAGTTACTTTAATTACGTACGCTCGTTCTGAACTGCTTCTTTCCTCGAACTATCACCTTTGTAAAGTTATGATGTTATGATATCTTGAATTCATACTTGGCTACCGTCTTCGGTTACAGAAACGTTGCTGATCCTTTGGCTGTAAAGGGAAATAAAATGTAATTGCGTGACGTTGACCAAAGGATTGACAAAAACAATGATGCTGGATAACAGATAATATTTTCATTTAAACTTTGCAACAGCGTTCGAGTCGAACAGCTGAAATAAAAAGACTATAAAAATAACTTACCTTTTAATATTGCCTTACACATATCCAGTCAAGGAAACCACGTTAGGAAGAGATGCGTAATAATCAGGTGTTCAATCGAATGTCATCCCATTTTACATGGAGATCGCTGGTTGCTCTTACGTTGTTTAGGGAAACTGTGACAAATTCCATGAAGATCCAGCGATTTGAAACTTTTTCACTGTGACTCCAGTGATTCCATTTGATGACGTGCGTATCTTTTCCGTACCAAGCAAACAAATGTTTCGATTTACCTGTCTAGCTCGACTGTTTGCCCGCATTTTCCTTTGTATAATTTTGGTACCAGGGGGGAGGGGTGGTGGACTGGCGAAGTAAATGGGGAAGGAGGTAGTGGTGGTGTGAAAATATCCTTGTGAAGAAAAATAATGTGGAATTATAGTGAAAGGTATTCTTTTTAAAGCAAAGCTGACAAAAATAGTTCTTTTCAGTTTTTTTCTTTTCTCCGCCACCCCTCCCTGCTCAAAAATACAACAGTTCCTACCTAAAATTGCTGCATGTCCTCGCGTTTTATTTTCACTCTTATCGATTCCATACTCCAGATACCCAAATAAATGTTTTGTCCAAGGTTTCCTTTCCGATGGTCACAAGAAATATAAAAGGGAAACGTAGCGGTATCTTTGCAAATAATTATCTTGTGGAATAGGCTTCTGTGTTGCGCTAAGGCTATTTATGGCGCTGCTTGGCAGTTGTAGCTTCATGAAGTTGTCACATAGCACCCGGAAGTAGTCTCTCTCACAGTTTTCCAACCTTCTTGCTTTTCACCAAAGAGCAGTGATGTACAACAGCATGGTAGCAGTGCAGGGAGGTAGGCACCGACAGTCTTTTTCCGCAGGGAAATTCACTTGTTCCTCTACTGGAAGCCCATCTTGCTTCGTCACCTGCACTTACTGTCGCAATTTCGCTGTCAAACGTGAAAAGAAGGCAGAACTTGCCGTAGAGACAGAAATTCAGTAGTAGAGAACAGTATTTCTCCATATGAGCCAAGGGCTCCCCGCACTTAACATTTCATAACTTAACATTTCAAATGATGTGCGGAGGGAGGTACCTGACACATGTTTGGGTATAAGGGTGCCGCTGGGGTTTTGAAACCCTTGCCTTGTTTAGTAGCCTGTTCGAGGCTCTCAGATATTTGGGGCGAGCGCACGAGAACAAGCGAAGATAATTTCGGAATACCTGTCCTGTGTTTGGCAACGCCATCTTGTTTTCAAGCAATAGCGCTGATATCTAGTCCTGAAAATTAGCTAATGGTGATTCATGACCTGCAATGCTAAATAAATGCAGATCAACGTTTTTGATTTCGGATTTTTAAATACTCGACGATAGTCTTGTAACTACACCCTGTTAGGACAGATCCAGGCGAACCCTGATTAGGACAGCCTCGCTTGAAATTGTATAACTGTGTTTAAGACAGATTGATCAAAAACCATACACCCTATCCAGCGGCACGTCCTCGTATAGGCCATATATATATACACCCCCAGCCGCGTCCTCAGGGCGCTTTTCTCTTCAAAGGTAAAGGGATAAGCTCCCTGGAGACGACGTTGTCACCCCGGGCCCCTGCCCCTAGCCTCCCGGCGGCCACTCCCTTTATTGATGTAAAAGGGTATGTGCCACCAATATGGGTATGGTTTTCTGGTCATGAATCTTAATAAAATTTCACTATTTAGCAGGATGCCTTCCTGGACCCGATGCCTTAAACAGGGTATGAACGCTGGTGGCGTGGACTGCATGTGTCGGAACCAACAATGTTTCTAAAAAGTCGAATTCTATAATGCTTTTTGTATGCTCTCTGTATGTGAAATGAGGTCTCGAATAAAGGTCCCTTTTCTCAAACAAGGTATCCAAAATAAGAAGATCTTAGGCAGGGACAGGATTTGAAGGCATCGGCGGCACACTCGAGCAACATTTTTCTCTGGAGACAGAAGAAAACCGTGTCGCAAGAATCATCCCATGATGGAATTTGCCAAACTGAACTATGTCTACTATGGAGAGTGCAGGCCTTCCTCCACCTGTCCAAGTCACAACCGTCGTCCGTTCTTCCAGTTACTACCAGCCCAGTAAGCAACCTCGTTCCCAGGACTATTTCCCTCACTTCGAAAAAAGGGAAAAGCCCTGGGAACGAGGTTGCCCAGTAAGGACGGCTGGGTGTTAAAAGAAACCAAGAGGGTCGGAAGCCGGGGCTGTAAGTCATCGGGCAAATCAGAAGTGTTACCTTGTGGAGAACCTTATCCATTGGCTAGGCCACCGGAAGGGAACTGCATTCTGATGTAGTCGCCAAAGAAATGCGGCGAGCACACGGGACCGGCTCCGATGGCGAGAGACTTTGAACAGCTCACTGCAACGGAAATTCTATTTCCCCAACAAGTTTTACAGTTGTCGGCACGAAACTGCGACAGTAACTGCCGATGAGGAAAGATGCGCTTGAAGCAGACTGAACAAGTGAATATCTGCGGCAAATGACTGTGGTTTTCCGTTACCCAATTCTTGTAGATCCGCATATCCAGTACGCGCTATGCTCTTTTGTGAAAAGCCGAGAAGGTTAGAAAACTGTGAGAGGGACTACTTCCGGGGATATGTGCCGAGTCCACCGTTTCTAAAGAAAGAGTCATAAATAGCCCTCCCGCAAGAACTAGTAGTCCTCCTCCTTCGTTAACATAAAAGGCCCTTATATTAATTGTTTGCATAGATACTGTTAAGTTTCCCTTTTCTATTTGTTGTGACCTTCGAAAAGAAAACCTTGAACTTTAGGACAAAACATTTATTTGGGTATCTGAAGTATGGAATCGAAAGAGTGAAAATATACGCGAGGACATGCCGCAATTTTAGGTAGGACCTTATTGCATTTTTTGAGCAGGGAGTGGTGGTGTATTTTTGTCAACTTTGCTTTTACAAATAATACTTTTCATTATATCTACTTACTTAATTGTACAGAATTTTCTTGCAACCAAATTTCTTTACAGGGATATCTTCATTCCACCACTGGCCCCTACCCCATTTACTTCGCTAGTCCACCACCCCTACCCTCTGGTACCAAAATTATACAAAGAAAAATGCGGGCAAACAGTACGCTATTCAAGCTAGACAGGTAAATCGAAACATTCGTTTGCTTGGTACGGAAAGATACGCACGTCATCAAATAAAATCACTGGAGTCAGTGAATAAGTTTCAAATCGCTGCATCTCCATGGAATTTGTAACAGTTTCCCTAAACAACGTGATAGCAACTTTTTTTAGCGATTTCCATGTAAAATGGGATGACATTCGATTGAACACCTGATTATTACGCATCTCTTCCTAACGTGGTTTCCTTGACTGGACATGTGTCCAAGGCAATTTTAAAAGGTACGTCATTTTTATAGTCTTTTTATTTCAGCTGTTCGACTCGAACGCTGTTGCAAAGTTCAAATGAAGATATTATCGGTCCAACAGCATTCTGATTGTTTTTGTCAATCCTTTGGTCAACGTCACGCATTATTACATGTAACAAATTTCCCTTTACAGGTAAAAACGTTTCTGTAACCGAAGATGGTAGCCAAGTAGGAATTCAAGATATCATAACATCATAACTTTATAAAGGTGATAATTCGAGGAAAAAAGCAGTTCAAAACGAGCGTAAGTAATTAAAGTCACTTGGAAATTGCCGTGTTAATCAGCGTTAAGTAAGATAATTTTATCACCTACTCTGACCTTGTCAAAATTTATATTGAAGATTATCAGTCTCAGACAGATTGAAAACAGTAAGCTTAGAATTGTACTGTAATCCTTAGGCGTTCAGAATAGCGAGTTAAGGTTTCCATCGGCAGACTTTTAGTTCTCAACGAAGCTCTGGTTCGAAGAAGGCAAGGTTCTTGTTGCTTTCAAGAATGGCGGCGATGCAAAACTTGACTTCACGTTTCTGTCTCTCCACGGAGCACTTTTGTCGCGCCGCGGAAGAAATTTTAACCCAACAGAGCACAAAATATGCACTTTAAGAAAATACTAATTTCAACGTTAAATTGTATGTACCAGTGGGGTTTTTGATGTGTGGAAGTTAGCTAAAATTAGCTCATTCGCTGAAGCGTTTGAACTGGGGTATTTTTAACGGTCAAAAACGGTTATATACCAGTAGCTTTTCCAAAATAATTTTGTGCTTTGTAAAGACCAAGAGATGCCTTATGATCTGGCCAAGTCACATTGATAGATGACACCGCGTTTATCTACACGAGTAATAACAAAATGCATCATTTTACACTATTTTCGGCAGCGTCATGGCGGTAAAATGGCGTTTTTCAAACTTTCCTCGATTTCAGGAAAAAGCAAGCGCTTCACGAGTTATGGTTTAGAGCCACTAGAAATTGGTGGAGAAGCCTGGTGATTGCTCCTTTGAATCAGTATCACATCAGATATATAGTGATTCAGATCATCACTTCATAATGAATGCAATTTCAATTATCCACTGCCTCCTATGAGACAGTCGGAAATCAGAACTTGTGTATCCTCTGGAAATCAGAACTTATGTATGCGTCAAAAAAATTATGAAAGAAAGATACATAGAAATCAATAAAAATATTTAGATGATATGAATTAAGACCAAGATATTTCTTTTGATCAGTTACTTCTTGACCTTACTATCACAAAAAACTGCTTGCTAACATTAAGCTCATCAATCAATGCACCTACAGTGTTTTCAAAAAGAAATCCAGCTGCTCTTCTGGCCAGCCAAGGGCAAGACCAAGCAACTTGATAATAGAATATTGGGCATTTGGTTGATACCACTATCAAGGTAATTAACAATGTAGTATGAGGATTTAAGGTAATGATTCAGCAAAGCAAAAGTGCTGGAAATCTGTGTTAGCCATCTTAACTTGATTTTCTATTTTGCATGGAAGGTAAGGACTAGTCTCGCATTTCTCCATGTACATTTGAAATTGCACAACATACTTCATCAAACATCAGAAATGCCATTAAACATTAATGCGAAATGTCATCCAAACATCCCACAAGATTGGTGTGACCAGCTACTAATTAAATTAATTGAACGACTGTATGCAGGAGAAGGATGTCCAAAGGATGTGTACATTGATAAGAAAGAGCTTACTTTAAGTTTAATTTTAAGTTTTAAGTTCAATAATATTTTGTCATACGAATACAACTAAGTTGATACAAAACAAAAAAAGTGCATGACTGGAGAAATTATAATTGGGAGAAACTAAATTCCCATACAAAGAATATTGACGAAAACAAATTAAAGAACATTACGAAGAATATTTCTTTGAAGATTCTTGGAGAAGGTGGAGAAATTAGACAAGTAACAAAAATATCTTGTATTAAGCTAGAAAAATTGCTTAGCAATTTAGACATAAATGTCCGTAGAAAAGACAAAAAAGACGTCCGCACCTGATCGTTTAGAGCAGTCAACAGGAATCACTGAGGCAGCAATCACTCAGAACACGACACAGCTGAATAATAGAGCCACTTCCCACAAAATCTTTCCTTGGCTGACACAAAATACTAAAGTGCTTTGATAGTTTTACTGCTACTTCCCATGTCTTCCGAAGAACTTAATGATTCTCAGTGGCAAAACATCATCCAGTTAACGAAGAAAGCGCTTGCCAAACCACACGAGCATTTCTGTCGCAGACCCATCCACTATAAAATTTATCAAAGCCAGCTAGCCAGTCAACCCATTTCGCTGATTCTTACCGGTTCAAACAAATTAAGACGACATGTTTATAGACAGCGAAACTTAATTGTTGTTTACAGGCCGCTTTTGACGAGGATCTTTAAAACATTTTTCAAATGACGAGTGAAGCGCGCTGGTTTTTAGGCTATGTCTACACTATACCGGATAGCTCTTGTGCCGGCACGAAAACCATATCGGATAGGGCCTTTGTTCACATTCAAAACGATGATTTCGACACGATTTTTGTGTCGGAGCGATGCTGGGCCGCTGCGGTCTTGAAAGTGAATCGTCACATATCGGATAGGTTTTCGTGACACTTTCTGGAGTAGTGTGAACAAAGAATCGAACCGAAACGGAAATCAACAACGAGGAGCAAAAATTGGATTCTAGTGGAAAGATAGCGGCGGTTTTGGGCCACTGCCGTTCACACCAGGCCGTAGTATTTTTCACAACGGCATAAAATGCTATCCGGCATAGTGTAGACATAGCCTTAGTCGTGGATACGCGAAAGCGTAGGAACGAGTATTGTGTGGGGGCAGATTATGCAAATTTGTCACTCACTCAGATGTAAACAAATCGATATGTCAACGGCATACCAATAGATATCGATTTTCCGAAGTATTGCCGGAATACCTCTATCGGCTTCCCAAAGTAATGTCTGAGGAGCAACAGTCGAACCGATGAACGGAATGAAAAAAGTAAAGTAAAGTAACTTTATTTCAGCTCGGATCGAAAGAAGTAAACAGCAAAAGGAACGTCTGATCAAACAGCCGAACGGCGAAAGAAATTATAATCAATATTCCGTCACAAGCGCAGCTTCTCCTTCGTTCATCCAATTCACGATCTGTAGAAAAAATATATGAGCCGTTAAACCTAAGATATTTTCTAAGTGTGTACAGGAATTGACGGCGAAAACTTTTGACATCTAAAATTAAATTATTTTTAGGTGGCGCCATCGCGTCTAGCCACAATGTAAACACAAGTTATTCTTCTTTTTAACTAAACGCGCCACTTTTTTCAGTAAAAGTTTTGAATGAAACTTGATTATTTTTATATCGAAAAGCATGGCGTCGATGGTTGTTTGTGAAAACGACGGCAAATGTTGCATTTCCGACCGGCAGTAAAAAGCATAATTTGCATATGTCAAATTTCAATTCGGTTGCGTTCACGTTCGTTCGACAGCTTTGTGTAACAATTTACTCGAAATACTGCAGTGTGTTGGCTGGCTTCGTTTTGGCGAAATCGTCCTTTCGCCTGATATTTATCCGACCCGTATGGACAAGACAGAAACCTTTCAAAAGGAGCACATTTTTTTTAACTCCCACGATATCTCCCTGCCTCGATAATTCATTCAAACGCGAATATGTAAATATGAACCCCGAGGTTAAATTGTGTTAAGCTCATGAACAATAAAATTGATGCTCAAAAGAGCTGGACGTTTCGGAACGCATTAAAACGTTGTTTAAACACTTTCGAGAAAGAGTTTTCACCCGTTTAAACTAGTTAAAACGCCGTTTTCTCGAGTCACCTTGGCTTAATCCCCCTTAGCGCAAATAAGGTCACATATCCACGACTTCTTCACAGTTGTACTTTGATTGACATTTTTGTCAGATTTTGAGACGTGCACATGTATTTGATCGACTTTTTTTTTACTCGAGCTTCAGTTTCCGCCTTTAATCCTTAATTTTACGAGGACTCATTGCGATTACGTGTTACTAAGATAAGGGCAAAATTTTCTTAACGCTGTTAAGGCACCAAAGTCGAAAAACAGTAAGCCAAGCCGAGTAAAAACACTCGTTCGCTTACAAAGAAAACAACGTAACAAAACAAACCAACAATTCAACTACTTGTTTGTGTCCAAAACGAGTACAGATGAATGTTATTTATGTCCATTCAAGAGAAAAATACAAGTTTCATTCCTGAACAAACGTAACAACGATTAAACCAAGGGTTAAGCTTCAATTTATTTATTTTACCTCACTGTCCTGTGTTGTAGAGGTTTCTACCACTTGAAAATACGTAAGCTTCAGTGAAGTTAAAACAAGCATCCGCAAAAATAGCAAAGGGTTTGTCCAAAGAAAGAGCTTTTTCCACAGAGTTTGAGCTACTTGTTCCTCCCATTAATACCGGTGAACTATTAAGTGACCTTTCTTGGTGAGATGCAAGATGTCGCGGTGAAGTGAAAGCCCTTGAAGCATTGAATTATACTCTTTTCAACCGCACAATCGATCCAAGTTTGAAGCTTTTCCTGAGAAAAATCTTTCGGTCTTCCTTTCATCACTTGAAAATTCACCTTCCGGAGTATCTTTTGACAAGTTCTTGATTTTTATGCTTTTTACGCGAATTTAAAGACAAACTTCGATCGAAGAAGATTTTGCTCAAAATGAAGAAACTGAAAGTGAAATTACGAGCCGATGAAAGCGCGCGAAAAAATAAGCCTCGATTTAGTTTGGGTGTCCCACACCTGGCTTGAGCCTGCGATCTAATCGAAAGCAAGTACCTGGTCAGCGGTCAACTTAAAAAAAAAACAGCTGACCTCGATGAGGTCTTAACTTGAGCCCGCGATACCATGGTTACGTGACACTGGTCAGCAGATACCTTGTTTTGACAGCTGTCACAATTGGCTATAAGATGGATGTCCAGTATTAAAGACGCACGCTGTTAACTACCTGGTCAGCTGGGCCAGGTGGAGTATGGCCGCCATGTTGGATTATTATGATTATTATTAAGATATTATTTAATTTTTGGGCAACGTCGTCGTCGTCGTGCGGTGACGCCCGCGAGCAATACCGCTAGCCATTTTTACCATGAGAAAAGCAGTTGACGGGTTTCTATAGGTATGGTGCTCCGCTTGGCGGCCCTTCGAGCCGCCGGGGCTCCGCTATTAGCTAAACATCAACAGCCCGGAAAATTTTCTTAGCGCTCCAAAAAAAATTTTTAACACGATCCCAGCACTGTTTCTTGTCCTTGTAAAACACTCAGCAATGAAGAGTTGAATTCCATTTGTATTTAGGTTCCAGTTTAAAAATTTCTACTCCTTAATTCCGCTGCGAGACGACTAATGTTTTAATGGCTACCGTTTCGGGGGAAACTTTTATTAGAGACCTTAAGATACCCCGATTCCGGAGTACGGGTACGGGTAGGGCGCCATGTTTGACCATATTTGGTAATGGCATCATCTCGCTACCCGGTAACCTAGCCGTTTACCCGGGGTAACTGGCATTCTACTCTTATTTTACTAACGGGTAAGTTGTAAAGGACAACCGAACGACGTTTTAAGTGAAATGAACAAGAAGGTAAGTCAATTTGTGTTGTTTAGTTTGTGTTTGTGCCATGTAAAGTCTAATTAACAAGAAACATTTGACTGAAAACCAGCTGATTAAGCGTTGGAAGCGACGAATGGTGGAGACATGTTCGTGGCCGAAAATCTTTTAGAAGACAAAATTGTACCAGCCACTTTTTGCTAACCTAACCTTGGCAGCCGCCATGTTTACTAAACGGGAAGATGGTTTCAGTCCTTCTATGTTTAGTCCGAGTAACTTAAGTTGATGTTCCCGCCACTTTTCAAGTGTACGGCTATCGGTAATTTACCCGTACCCGTACACCGGAATCGGGGTATCTTAAGGGTCTCTGTTGAGCTTTCTCTGTTTGCTGAAGTGTTCATTGACCATATAAGGTAGTGCAGGTATTTGAGCTGAGAGCCTGTGTCCGGCTAGCCAATGACAATGCTAGGAATCTGATATTCGTAGCTTAGTTTTTAGTAATTAAAAATATTACTTCTTTTTGCAAAAGGCATCCAAAACTCAGGCCCGTTTCAAACGTCTTCCTAAAGCCGGGTCGACGACGTTTGAAACCAAGTCGTGCTACTGCCGTACGCATGCTTGAGTTACGGCGTGCGACAGTCGAGCCAGCTAAGCACGGCGGAAGCACGACGTTTGAAATTGACCTTCGACCCATATGAGGATCTAGTACGACAATGTGAGAACGTTAGATACTTAATAAGATCTACTTTAGAAAAACCCTTCACAAAAATTTATGATCTCTTTGCTCCCTAATGAAACTCACATATGCCTTGATGGGCATTCAATTGAAAGAGTAAATAGTTACAAATGCCTAGGCGTTCAGGTTGATGAAACACTCTCGTGGGAAGCTCACATCTCCGAAGTCGTCGGTAAAGTTGCTAAAGTACTTGCTGCCCTGAGGAGGCTAAGACCGATATGTCCCCAGAGTACCTTAGTCACAATTCACAAGTCATTGATTCTTCCGCATCTCGCTTATTGCAGCGCTGTCTGGGGCTGCATCGGTAATGGCCTCAGCCAAAAACTAGGGAAACTACAAAACAGGGCTGCACGCATAATAACAGGGTCTAGTTGGGATGCCAGATCTGCCCAGATTCTTCATGCCCTTAAATGGAATAGCCTCGCTGACAGACGTGCAAAACAACTGAAATTTTTAATGTTCAAAACTGTAAATAACCTTGTACCCGAATACCTGTCTGATAAATTCGCCAGCGTTAATACCATCCACAGACATAATCTTCGAGGTGCGCAACATAACATGTTTATTCCGCGGCCGAACACTGAGGCCCTCAAGAAGAGTTTTCGTTATAGGGGCGCAGTAACATGGAACAGTCTGTTAGTGGAGGCTAAGCAGGCCACTACTTTAAATAGTTTTTATTCCGCTTTTGTACATTAGTAATTTCTTAACTTAGTTTAGCACTTATTATAGGATTTTTTAAAGTGCCTATGAAGCGAAATGTGTTTCTTGCTAATTTTAAAGTTTACCCCTAAAAACGCAAGAATCTCAAAATTTAAAGTGCTTGTGATTAAAATTGGCGATTTTACGAGCGTTTGAAGTTGGGCTATTTTGCCTTTAAAAATGGTCAGGGGTCTGGGTCGAGTTTATTCGCCAAATTCTATGATGTGACGTCATTTTGGGTACAAAAATGTGTTTGCGCTTAAGAAATATAGTGAAATAGTTGGAATACCTGTCCCCAAAATTACGTCACAGCTACTGTCACGTGTCTTTTTGGCCGCGCGATTCAAATGCCATTTTTGAGGGCGAAATAGCCCAACTTCAAACGCTTGTAAAATCGCCAATTTTAATCAAGAGCACCTCAAATTTTGGAATGTTGAGTTTTATGGATTAAACTTTAAAATTAGCGAGAAACAAATTTCGCTTCATAGGCACTTTAACAATGTCTGTAATTTTTAAGTCTTAGCTTTTAAGTACTAGGTTTAATGCGCATGGCTCTTTAGAAGACCACTCTTTAGTGATGAGGATCCCGTGGGTAAATAAAGTTATTATTGTTATTATTATTATTGTTATTATTATTATTATTATTATTATTATTATCTATAGCTAATTGATCGTAACTTCAAGTGCCAATCCACGACGTGTATAGACAATGACTTTTATCAAGAGGTTAAAAAGAGACTAACTTTTGAACCTTTATGCACTGTTTAGAATCATTTATTCTTTTTTATGCTAGCTACTATCGAAAAAGTAGGGAAAATTTGTGACCAAGGCCAATTCGACACTACTATGATTGCAATGAAGTTTTTCGTATGGCCCTATTTCAGGAAAGAAAGCCGGAAAGAAAGAAGAGAAAGAAAGAAAGCCGGGCATTTTTAAGTACCTTTTGGTGTTTTAAAACATAAAACTGTAAAAACGAACAATAAAATCCGACGTTTCGGAGTAGTCATGACTCCATTATCAAGGAAAATATAAACGAGATCATGCAAATTACACCATTTAAAGCGATTTTGGGGCGAAAAAATTAACATAAGAGGGTGCGAAGATTATAAAAATACTTTCGCACGAATCGAGTCTGATTGCACGTTGAGATTTGGCTTTAAAGCTCTTATAAAAAGCATTTCGTACACTAAGCAGTCAAAACCACCAATTGCAAATCAGCAGTGTGTTGTTTATGGTTTTCAATGTGACCTGTGCGATGCGGGTTATGTAGGTTACACACGCGGACATTTACATAATCGTGTAAAAGGACACAAACAACAATCCTCCGCCATTGCCAAACACTACAAGAACATGCACGGAACAATGCCTCAGGACCTGCTAAAGCGTTTCCAAGTGCTTAAGAAATGCAAAACTAAATTTGACTGCTTAGTGTACGAAATGCTTTTTATAAGAGCTTTAAAGCCAAATCTCAACGTGCAATCAGACTCCATTCGTGCGAAAGTATTTTTATAATCTTCGCACCCTCTTATGTCAATTTTTCGCGCCAAAATCGCTTTAAATGCTGTAATTTGCATGATCTCGTTTATATTTTGCTTGATAATGGAGTCATGACTACTCCGAAACGTCGGATTTTATCGTTCGTTTTTACAGTTTTATCTTTTGGTGTTTGAAGTCTGTTTAAAGTGATGTTATCATAAGCTAGAAGAAGTTCATCTGTTCGGATTCCCTACCTGAAAGTTTAATTGCCCGAAAATATTAGGGAACAAAATCTTCCTTTGAGAAAATGCAAGCTGAAATGAACTTTCCACGAGCTTTCTATGGAACTATTTTCTTTCTGAAAATGCTAGCTGACGTTTTTGACTGCCAAAAACAGGAATTACGACCTTTCCGAAAATCTTAGGGGCAATGATTTCCTACTTGCGAATCTTTTAGGCCACGTTTTTAGTTACGAAAATCCGAGTGCACTTTTTAAATCGACGCCGAAAGCCCAAGGCGAATTAGCCTCCACCGAACAGATATCTACCGGAACTTGTCGTTGGGTGCCCCTGCTATTTCAAAATTTCCGAGATTAGAAATTGGGTAGAACAAAAAAAATGTAAAATGTGGTTTAAAATTTTGTCTCTAGACGTGTTGCAGGCGAATAAAGAAATTTTGAAAGTTTCACTGTCGTAAAATCGGGTTTCAAGAAATTTGGAGTGTTTGGCATCCTTGGACGGGAATCAACTGTCACTTGCCAAGTTAGCGCGAGATCATATGACGCCGTGCGGAGCGTTGTAAGGAGAATGACTGCATCTAATTCCGAAGCGTCAGCGAAGCGTGCGCGTAAAAACGTACTCTAGAGCCCTCAGCTTCTTGACAGCGGAAAATGTTAAGGTTCTGGGCAACGCTGCGTACGTCTTTCTTGACCGCAAAGCACGTGCTGTACATTTCCGATCGCGAGAACTCGGGGAACCCAACGACAAGTTTCGATAGACTTGGGCTGGGTGGCAAACGGTGAAAAACTTGCGTCGACTTGTGTGCAAATTTGATCTCGACCAAAGTGAGCGTAAGTCATCGCAAGTCAAGGCAAGTGCACGTAAGTCCTGGTCGAACGGATTCGCAAGTAGGCACAAGTTGAAAACTTGATTGTACTTGCAAGTCCGTTTGGCCAGGGCTTTTCAAAAGCACACACGCTGTTGTACGCGTGCAATACGAAATTAATTGCAAAACTAAGGGCCTGTTCACATGGCGGTGGGGGACCACGGGAAGGTGAGGTACACCACCTACCCGTGGTCAAAAAAAGCTGGCTTTCACATGCTAAAAACTGGAATACTTTAACGAGGACCACCGTTGCAAAATAGAAGAGCCGGATCCTGTAATAGATCTAACCAGCTATAAAATTGTAAACTAGAAATAAAAAACGAGCACGGCTGGTTACACGGCAAGGAATATATATAATCGAAACTTCGCAGGTCCGCCATATTTCCTTCCACCCGCGACAGCCGCGAACGGACATGCTTTTGATTGGCAAGTAGCAATCGATATGCCGCCACCCGCACCAATCAGAGTCTCCGTCCATCAAGTGAACGGGTTCTGCAAATGAACAATGGCTGCGGGCAGGCGTATTTTCCCCTCCCCGCCCCCTTCCTTCTCCTCTATTTTAATCCCGTCGTCCACTCTTTTGGCTCGCCCCAACCCTCTGTCAACCTCATCATCCAAGGTGGTGGCATAACGTAAATCGTGTCCAGTATCGTATCCTTAATCGCTCGCCCACTCAAAATACGCGTGAACCTTTGAATTTCTTTTCAAATATATTGGCGGTTCAGCGGAAGATAAAGTGTCAGCAAAAGGTGTTTTAAATGTTGCGTTACGCGATATCGTAAGGTTTCAAGTTTCTTTTGACATATGCAAATTTGAGCATAGCCTGCATACAGGCTCTTCATTTTGGCAATTCAGAGAGGTTGTAGCCTCCTTCGCAGCCGTTGTTTGTGTCGGTCCTATTCTCCCTCCCCACCAACGTCTGATGAATCGAGCCGTACATTCCATTCCAGGAACTGACCAATCACATCGCGGCTTTTAAATTTCGGTAGCTAAGTTCCCGTGGCCTCTTCGCGGCCTTTTTTTTGTGTTGGTTCTATTCTCCCTCCTGATTGGATACTCAGACATAATGGGAATGGAATGTCCGGCTCGCTTCAGCAGACGTTGGTGGGGAGGGAGAATAGGACCGACACAAACAACGGCTGCGAAGGAGGCTAGAGAGGTTGGCGCTCGGTCAAATTCTAAGGGATTCGGGCGATCCCGTAGCTTTTCACCGTGCGCCATTAATCGAGGCAAAAACCCTCTCTGTGTTGCCCAAGTGAAGAGCCTGTATGCAGGCTAATTTGTGCACTGTTTTCAGCACAGAAGAATAAATCTGTCCTTGTATTATTGCTCCAGTGGTTTTGTTGCTGTCGCAAGCATCTTCATTCAATTTTAATTGCACTTAAGACTTGTTTTAAAAATTGCAGGAATAAATACGGCGAAAATACTTCATACAATACTCCCTTATCACGCTCCGCCATCTTGGATTGTATGGTGCACCAAAGCGAGGTTGCACGGGCATTAAGTTCCTGGGGGAGGGTTGCGTTACAATGTTTTGAGTGGAGATACACGCAATCGTGACCCACGATCATTGCTGTATAATATACTGTAACAAGACCTGACTCAGCCTGAGCGGTCATGTCACGAACTGAGATGACTACATTAACTGCTCTAGCTGTCTTTGCTTTCATAGCCTTCAATTGTAGTATCGATACACGAATTATTGTTTGCAATCAAAACGATAAATTGTTGGGGTTTAGGCCTAGGTACCCCACGGGAATACCCCATCGCGTCTTTGACCGGTTCGCAACATATTTGAATGCACTGTAAATTTTAAACAGGAACTAGATTCGTACAGTCATGACAAGGATTCCCATGCCTTTTAAAGGGATAAAAGGCAAGATACATGTACACTTGATTGGTTGTGATTTATTTCGAAGAAGCTGGAACGCACGCAAGCGAAATTTGATACGCACTTGTATGCAAATTTGAGGACTGTTGCGGGCCCGGGGGGGGGGGGGGGGTACTCCCAGAAAAATTGGGAAAACCCTTACCCTATTTCAGACCAAACTCTGCGATTTTCCCCACCCTATTTCAAACCTGATCAAAAATTCGATACCCTATTTCAGACCTATTTCACGTACACGGTTGGTGTAAACATGATTAAAAGACAAAAAAGAAGGGCTTTTGTTGATAGTCTAATCGCCTAATGATGAAAAAGTAGCTTCTTTTAAAAAACAAACCCAATTCAAGCCTAGAGTGCACAAACCATACCCTATTTCAGACCAAAATGGTCAAAATCGATACCCTATTTCAGACCAAAACGGCTAAAAAACCATACCCTTTGGAAATATCAAATGTTCAAGCAAGCAACCGTGGACAATAATCCTGCTGGTATACGTTGGACCAAACTGGTGATCTGATCGGCGTAATAAAATCAACAGAGAGTATAAAAGCAAGGGCCGATACAACGTAGAATGGTTTTAAGTTTTGTGTACTATATTTTCTAACAGGGACTCAATCCGTAAGGCCAGGGAAGCTTTTTTAATTTCAAAAGGCAGAACAATTGATCCTGAAGGTCTTAACATCCGCGAAGAAACATATTAGTTAATTTTTTCTTATAAGTTTATCTTTTTTAGACCTTTTTACTAGTATTTTATTTTACACTGTCAATCATTTTAGTTTTACGTGTTTCCGGTATATAACTACATAAACACCCCTTCCAATGTAAATTCTCATTGTACCTGAAGAAGGCTGGTTTGGCCAGCCGAAATATAGTACACAAAACTTAAAACCATTCTACGTTGTATCGGCCCTTGCTTTTATACCCTTTGGGGCCGCACATACCTATATGGTCCAAATAAGGGAGCACCCCCCCCCCCCGGGTTTGCTGGGAACCTACAGGTTTCTGTTATGCTTTTTATTACGCTTTTTACTGCCAGTGTGAAACGTAAATTCTTAAATAACCATTGAAGTCATGCTTTTGGAAATTCAACTGAATTAACACTTACTGAAGTAATGGCAAGAATATTTCAAAATGCAAACTTGTGTTTAGATTGTGGCTAGACACGATGGCGCCACTCAAAAATATTTTTAGATTGCGCTATTTTCGTTATAAATAATTATTTCGAACACTGAAAGTACTGAGAACGGCATCGCGAATGCAGCTTTAGTTTTCGTCGTCAAGTCCCGTACACACGTTTTGTTGGAAAATCTTTTGGTTTCGAATAGATTTGGCTCTGACTAGCAGCTAAGGACGATACAAACCATTTCAAAAATTTTCAAAATACCTGTCGATTTGTAGAGAAAACGAGCCACAGGCATACCACGTAATAACGACAAGCGAAACGAAAGTGGAAAGTCCCAATAATATGTCGTTTTTCCGCTTTCCCTCAAATCCCTCAGAGAGATCGCAGTGGATTGCCACGATAAAGCGAGATGGAGGCGCGCTTTTTGGGGTGAATGTGAAGAGTCGTGTCGTTAAACGCACGTGTTTATAGTAGTGGTCGACTTTTTCCTTTATTCATGAAATATTTAGTCAGTACCTATCCAGAGCAACTGCTGTTGATTATTCGAATCTACCAGTGTTCTTACATTAGATTTTGTGCTGCTTTAGGTCCAAGCTGTGAAACATTCATGGCACTGATTTGTTTTTTTCATTGACTAGTCGGATTTGGCTATCTGTTTTCAATGAGATTCTCCGTTGTTATCAGCGCTTTAATTTGTTGTTTCAAACTCGTTTCCTAGGTCAAGTTTATCTTGTGCCTGGACGGTTTTTACTGTCCTTGGTCCATGCAAACTGCGATGGCACAACTCCTGGTTTTAGAATTGGAAGCCCGGTTATAATTTTATTGAGGTTTTTATTATCGCTTGACTTGAAGTGAGCGGAGTGCACAGGAGTAGGGCCTTTCTTGATCTAGGATGTAATGAGACTGGTAGAATCGACTGCAGTTGCTCTGGATATGTATTGAGTAATTACTGCTAGCAGAGTCTTATATTCTGCTCTAAAAATACTCTGGAAAGGCTTCACGGCTACTTCCTCAATTTTTCAGTTAAACGACGAAAGATTTTCATCGATTAAAGGTATTGAATACTATAGTAAATAAATTAAGTGCTTGGCAAGTTTAATGCTCTAGCTAAACGAGGCAGCAATGTTGCGGCAACAAAAAATGTTTCTGAACTCCCTCAGAAACTTTTTTTGTTGTTGCCGCAACAGTGTTTCCTTGGGTGGCTAGACGGGGAAACATTGTGGAGACATGCGCGAGCTCGAATTGTTGCCGCAACATTGTTGCCTCGTTTAGCCAGAGCTTAAGACTTCTTCGCCGCCAGCCGCCGAAAGCTCTCACCGCATGGCAACACTGACCACATGCCATGCGCAACAACGCTGCCCTTGAGACTGTGGACGCAGCGCAGACATCCAGAAATCCGCACATCTCAACCGATCACGATTAGTATGGCTGCCTCGTACCTCAACAGCAATTAAAACAGATTTAAGCAAAAAGTGCAATTGTGACCTACTGCAATAACCATAATAGACACAACTGCAGGTTGTCAAGTTCCTATTTTTTTCCTATTTTTTCCTATTTTTTGGCATGCTTCCTATTTTCTCCTATTTTTTCAAGATTTTCCTATTTTTTAGAGCTGTACTCAGTGAACAGCTCAATTTTGAAATATTTGAAAATTGACAAATCGCAATAAAACCGGAAATGTTTCTTCAAACCAAGTTTTGGATAATTTTCTTCTGAAACTTGTGCCCAGACTTTCTTAGTGGTTTTGTAGCTTGCAAGCTCTTGAGAGAAATTGGCTGCCTGATTCCCCTCAAAAGGAACCGCAAATCCACAGATGCCTCCATCTCCATCTTCTACAAGGAAATTCAACCTCAGCTCGATGTCTCGTCTGATTTGGATGAGTGGAAAGTGCTACAAACAGATGGAGAAGTATCTGAACTTGATAGTACACAGCAGAATGATCACTACTAGAATGCTGTGTTTCTGCTCAAGTCAATCGATGGTAGAAATTATTGATATCAATCTCTGCCTCCAGTGATCAAGTCTGGATTTGTATTGGCACAAACAAATGCCGAGTCTGAAAGGAATCTGTCAATAAATGCGCGAGTCATCACCAGTGACAGGTCAGCACTGGGAGAAGCGACAATAATACAGTGGTCTGTGTACTGTAAAGGAGGCAGTCAAGTTTTATGATCCAGTGAATGGTCAACCCGAGAACATTGCAATCAGAAAAGAGCTAAAACAATCTGTACAATCAGCGCACATTGTGTATCAGGCACGACTAAGGACAGAAAAACTAGAAGAAGAGAGGAAACTGTACCCCAGAAGAAGGAAGCAGAGAGAAACACAGAAAGCTCAAGAGGAGATGGCTAAATCCCTACCATCCCTACAAGACAGGGAGGACTCTCTGATGGCAGAGGAAGAAATGGTCAAAGCAGACTTGAAAGCAGCGGATGAATTACTGAGTGATGCAATATCAAAACTACATGATGCTCTTTGCAGCAATAGCTGTCAACAAACAAAGTGTTAATGTAGCCGCAATGATGCTTGACACTGATAAAACCGAGTGAGACCAAGCAATGGAAACCTTGGCAAGAAAAGGAAAGTAAGAAAGAAAGAAAACTGTTGACTGACAAGCAGCACACCTTGTTACAAAAGGTCATTCCAATTTTTGCCCCCCAAAAGAACAATCCTAAGGTTACTCAATCAGCTGCATTATACTTTTTCCTTGTTCAAAAGACTTTGGTTTTTATTGTATGGAAGACATTCAATTGGAGACAACGAACTTTGACATTACTTTGAAAAAAATTCCTGCAGTTCATTCTTCTCACAGTTTTAAAGGCATTGTGACTAAAATCAATTGCATCAGTTTGTGAAATATGTGACGAGAGTTGGAATCTAGTAACTGTTTTAGGATGAGTTGTGCTTGATTACATAAGTGGCAGCACTTGTTTCTCCTTATATGTTAATGCTGGCATATCTGGGTGAATACACTGACATCTGTTAAATATTAAAGCATTGGGTTGTGGAAAAGAGTTGCTGTTAAAAGCGTTAAGAGGATAGAACCCAAGGAAAGGCTATCTTGGGGTGAGAATTCCTATTTTTTCCTATTTTTTGGCTTCTGACATTCCTATTTTCCTATTTTTTACATGTCATTTCTCACTTGACACCCTGCAACTGTCAAATGAGGTCTTAGCCGTTTAATGAGAACTTGCAGTTTCAAAATTAATGTTCTGTTATGACTGACAGATAATAGTGTGTTTGCACTGGTTAACAAGAAATTGAGTTTTTATCATGTCTTCTTACAACTTGGAAATAAATGTTTTTGTTTATATAATTGACTGGTTGCTAATATGTACTGGCTCTATCTGGATATGTCGGATGTATAGCCGCAAAGATGAACAATTTTACTGTAATACACATTTGTCCATTTTTCTCCTTCTCCTTGTGTGTTTCATAACCAGTAACCACTTGTCCTCATCGAGGCCTTTTATTATAAGTTGAACGCGCTGGAATAACTGCGAATTCGATACAGCAACGTTGATAAAAATTTTGAAAAGAGATATTCGTTGGTGTTGCCGTAGTCTTTAACTCTTTGGCCAGGGCTTTAAACATCAACATGTTTGGACACCAAACGATGTTTGATCATGTTTGGTCACCAATACATATACAGCCAAATTCGTTGTATCGCTCTGCGTGTGTTACAAACTTCGAAGGGATTTTGGGGTTTTCTGATCCCCCAATCATCTGATTGGGGCGAGTTATGCAAAAAGCCCAATCAGAACTCGTTGAGTTGTGATTTGCATACCTCCCCCCATCCCAACCCACACACACTCAGATGATTGGCGGAACAGAAAAACCCAAATTTGTTTTCGAAAACGCGCAGCGCGATAGAACGAATTTGGCTGTAATGAGTGAGGAAAGGGGCTCTGCACAATCGTTTTGTATTTTGGTAGATTTCTTTGCAGTCCTTTGCAAAACAACGTGAAATGACCACATTCTTGTTTTCCCGACAACCTGAACGCATAACAGTATCTTATTCCATATGATCACAAGAATCGCAGCGATTGCAACGCAACGATCGCTGCGGCCCTTGTGATCGTTAAGATCCCATGGTTTCCAAATGATCACAAGGAAAAGTCGAGTAGGAATGGATTCGGAAAACAAGCAAAGTGCAAATATTTTAATTATTCAAATGAAGAATGATCCTCGCAGTTGTGAACGCAATTCTTCATTTGATTTCATTTCCGCAGTTCATGTATGATTTATTTCATATATATCATTCACATTCATTATTGGCGCGAATTTTCCAAATACGGCCAAGCTTTACATTTTCACTAGGATACTTCACAAATTAATGTAACCAAGTAAGCTGAAGCCACTCTAAGGGCACTAAGGCCACAAGGTAGCGGGCATTACCCCTTAAATCTACCAAAGCAAAGACTGAGCCCAAGCATTAGCAGCCATGGACAGCTGTTTCGGCCTTGTTAGGCCTCATCAGCATGGCATAGCTAATGCTCAGGCTCAAGTACCCACATATCAATAAAACAAGCAATGAAAACGTAAAGCTTGTAGGATGTACCTGGAGTGACAAGGATACTTCACAAATTAATGTGATCAAGAAAGCTGAGGCCACTCTAAGGGCACTAAGGCCACAAGGTAGCGGGCATTACCCCTGGGCTCAATCTTTGCTTTGGTAGATTTAAGGGGTAATGCCCGCTATCTTGTGGCCTTAGTGCCCTTAGAGTGGCTTCAGCTTACTTGATCACATTAATTTGTCACTCCAGCCACATCCCACAAGCTTTACATTTACATTTTCACTGCTTGTTTTATTCAAACGTGGGTACTTGAGCCTGAGCATTAGCTATGCCATGCTGATGAGGCCTAAGAAGGCCGAAACAGCTGTCCATGGCTGCTAATGCTTGGGCTCAATCTTGGCTTTGGTAGATTTAAGGGCTAATGCGCGCTACCTTGTGGCCTTAGTGCCTTTTGACTGGCTTCAGCTTACTTGATCACATTAATTGGTGAAGTATCCTTGTCACTCCAGCCACATCCCACAAGCTTTACATTTTCACTGCTGCAAAACAAAGACTTGCTCCTGAGGCGTACTATTTTGTTATTCTCGTTGTTCTGCAGCGAAGAAGACAACGACGTAGGAAGGAGAAAAGAAAACACCGGTCATGGGCCAGAAAATCGCCCACAAAAGAGAAGAACTTGGAGCTCTTTATACTTTAGCACAGGAGCGTACATTGCTTTCTGGGATAGTCTCTACCGCAACGATCATAGAGATAAGATTTCCCCACAGCCCCATACATTAATTGTATATAGATTTTGTGACTCAAACTCTAGTCATGCTCACCGTTTTGTGGAACAGGATTAGTGTGACAGTGATGCATGTATAATTAATGTATAGGGCTGTGCGGAAATCTTTCGCAGTCACAACGATCGCAGAATGTATGGCGATCGTGGCAATCATAAATCAGGCTTTAAGCTTCCTAGTATCCCGTTATCAGTTAGCCTCCTTCGCAGACGTCTTTGAGCTCGTCACGCGTTCCTTCCCCACGAACGTCTGCTGAACTGAACTGTCACTTCCGTTCGCCGGCGGTTAGCCTTTGTTTTGAAGAAACCAATAACGAGCTGCGTAAGAATGGAAATCGACACCCGATTCACGTGCATCGTCTGTGAAAATAATCCCGGGGTCGAAGTCCTACTTTCAAAAAATTTGAAAACGAACTATGATTGGCTAACCGCCGCGAACGGAAGTGGCAGTTCAGTTCAGCAGACGTTCGTGGGGAATGAGCGCGTGACGAGCCCAAAGACGTCTGCGAAGGAGGCTAGTTATCAGTATAATATACAGATTAAGCCAAGCCTAAAAGCGGAGCTCGAGTCCACGATTATTATTATTACCGGTATTGAACAACTTCGCATGGCTTTCCTTAAGTGACCTTTCACTGTGAGCTGCAAGATGCCGCGATAAAGTAATGTGTAATGTTTGTTTGTTTGTTTTTAAACGTTTGCTATCGAATAGTTCATCTGGATCGTAAAACTCATCGTTTTCAATGCTACTGCTCAATTTTTTGGACACAAAAGATTGGCGCAAGGTGGTGCGAAGTTATTCAATACCAGTAAAAAAATAATAATAATCGTGGAGCTCCGCTTTTAGGCTTGGCTAAATCTAGGCGCGATCTCCAAGCGAGCGCAAGACCCAGAAATTTGAAAATATGGCGGCTTGTTAACTTTTTTATCTCAAAAATCATGATATCCCTCTGCAGGCATTCTGGTACGCAGAAATAATTATTATTATTAGCTGTACATATACAATTCTTGTCCTTCAATTTTCTCAACACTTCTTGAACTAAAAAATCGTTTTTGAGGTCCTCATTTCTCTCGCGGCATGAAAAGAGATCGCTTTTGGAAGCCCATTATTATCATGGACCACTTAACAAAATGTGGCTATCTAAGCAAACTGCTGAATTATCTAAGTCCAGAGCTCAACTGAGGGTAGGGAAAGATCCAGTCTTCATTTTCTGAGTTTGCCAAAGTATCTCGGTTTTTGCCAAAGCGGGTTTTTAAATTGTTGCTTAAAAATTTATTTATCGTTCATGCATTCAGGGAATAGCCCATTTTACAATTGCATGCTCGAGCTCAGTGACCTGGCCTATGAACGAAAACGAAATGCGGTGACCTTGTTTTGAAACAGACCTCACTGCTTTTCTCATGTAAATCGTGCTGTTCTTATGCTAACTAGTACACTTTTTTTGTACTTTAAGTGCTGTAGTTTGATTTTATCACAGGTTAACGAGTCAAGTAAAATTACAAACACATACAAGTTATGGTCCCTAGTGTTCCTGCAGCGTGTAAACAAACCGTGCTCGAAGGTCTTGTTGTCATGATCAACCTCTTGTACAATTTGTAGCAATATAAGCAAACCACTAAATATCTAAGGTCGAGAGCTCAACTGTGGGTATCGAAAGAGTTAATCTGTATATGCTGTGTTTGCCAAAGTGTCTAGTTCTTTCCAGAGCGGATTTTTAATTCGTTTCGCAAAGATTTTAAAATTTATCGATTTTCGGTCTGGCTAGCTTTCCCTGAACACACGCTTGGCTGCTTTTGGCATCATGCATTTCTTTAGAGAACTTCAGCTTTCATAAACAGTATACACTGAGTTTATTTCCCAATACACAGCCAAAGTACGAAAGTTATTTTTGAAACGGTTTAACAAACCAATTCAATACTCAAGTTTGTTTTTCTCGTGGACAATTTCACAAAATTTTTACCAATATAGCCAGGTTCCTGAATTCAGCTTTCCGTGGGAAAAATATATTAAGTAACCAACACCTCCAAATTATTCCCCCATGTTACTGCAAATGATTAAAACGAACTAACTCTATCGCAAAAGCAGCGACTAGCCCTGACTTTTATCCAAAGCACAGTCCTTTTACAAACACACTTTTCAACTTCTGCGAATGATCAAATAATCTTTTTTCTTTAACAGTGACAATTGACAAGCTAACCGATTCAGTGTCCAAGAGATCACTGTCTTCAAGCAGTCTGGTTATAACAAAATGCTATTAAACTGAAAACTTAAAAATCATTTAGACTGAACGCTGCACTAACAAGCAGTGGTTTACAAAATTGACGACCTAACATACTCAAATCACATGACTACTCGCCTTTTGGAATTTCAAAACTTTTAATTTCAATGTACATCTCTTCTCTTGTCTAACACCAGTTGGTACAATCCCATGTGCTTTAGTCAGGCAAAAAAATTAAATGATAGAAAAATAAAAACACAACACTTCGCAAGGTGCGAACGCTCTCCTTTGCATGGTGTTTGATTTCATTCAAAAGACAAACAGAGCCCGGAAAAGCTCTCGACCGTGGTGCGCTGAAAGCTGCGCAGAACGTTTTTCCGCTCTGAAGAGAAAAGCAGTTCACGTGTTCCTATTTATGGTCCGCCCAGCTCCGCTAATAAGGTGGATCTGAACCCAATGTACAGATTTGTTTAAAACTTTGCAGAAATATGAACCTTCATATGCT
>JAEMWC010001773.1:0-22500 GCA_016490735.1 Pachyseris speciosa
AAGTGTAAACTGAAGAACAAGCTAATGTTTCTAATATCAATTGAGCGGTAATTTAGTCTGTTTGCAAACAGGAATTTGGTACAAAACGATCTGTTTTTATTTGCAAATGTATTTTTGTTCCTCCTTTATATAAAAAATTCCCTTTTATGCTACGAGAAGGATGATAAGAAAGAACAAGCTTACCATAAGGGGACGTTCCTCTATAAAAAAAAAAAAAAAATGGGAAGTGGCAACCAAAAAACTAACCAGCGAAAAAAAAATAAAGACTGAAACATTTGGGGAAAAAAACGGGTTAAAAATGGGTATGAAGGATCCTAACGTGTTGGAGACTCACCATCTAAAATACGAAAAAATCAATGATGAAACACGAGCATAATTGAAAAAAAAAGGATAAAAGAAAATTTTTGAAACGTGAAGGAAAGAAGGAACGTAGAAACAAACGATAGATGGATGAACGAACGATGGACAGACAGACAAACGGACAGAGACTTATGAATGGATGGATAAATGGAGAGATAAACTGATGAATGCATAGATGTATCGAGATGTATGGAAGAAGGAGTGTATATTGTGCTTAAATTGTTATCGTTTTCTTTTAGGGAACCCTCTATCCCCATCTTCTTCTGCCCTCAGGAAGTTAGTGGGGAGGAGGTGAAATACGAGTCCCCTAAAAACGACTGTGTGGGAGGCTACACTTCTGTCGCTTTGAAGCTGTATTTTGAAAGTAATAAGCAAAAGGCCACCAACAACAGTGCTGCTAGCTTAAGTAGGATCTAGAAGAGATCTATTCAGCCAAAAAATAAAACAATAGAATAGAATAAATGAATGTCTGATGCTACGTGAAAAGTTGATTTTGCGAGACACCAACATGACGGAAACTCGATAAAGTAGGGTTGCAGCCATGGACAGCTGTTTCGTCCTTATTGGGACTTGTCGGCATGGCGTAGCGAATTTAAATGACGCCAACTATAATGTCAGCGCAAATAAATTGCACAATGATCCGTTCACGATATCAAGTTCCCGGTTCCTTGGTCTTTCTTCCCCCCCGAAACACGCGCTGCCACTCCACGTGTCCCGGAAAGCAAGGAATCCAAATAGTGTCTCGGAAAGTCAACTTTTTACGTAGTATCAGCTTGCATTTATTCTATTTTGGAACTTTTGAAGTGCCGATGGGGATACTCATAAACCAGCGAAGCCATTCTTGACAGCTCTGATAGTTTAATACCGTTTCCTATCTGTTTAAATAATATTCTCCTCTTTCCCGCATTCTGTTTTGTTTCTAATTTTGGCAGATTTTTAACTTTGGCCCATTAACTTTTTATTAGCAAGGGCCATTTAGCAGAAAAAAGGTAGAATGTTCTTCCTCAACTGTAAATTTGACCAGAGAGTTATGATCAGCTTGGGAATAGGCTGTCAGGTATAGAATCTAGTTTATGAGAGCCTCTATGCAGAAAGTACCGTACGTACAGCAGCTTTCGCACAAATGAAACATAGCATTTTCGATACCAAAAATCTGGAATTTAATGGAAGAAAATGTTTAAGCCTTGTCTATAAGTCAGTTTAAAAAGGTTCTAATAAAACAAACTTCGTAATGATTATTAAGACATCTTTTATCACGTTATTTTCTTTGCTTCTAATCAATAATCTTGCTTATTTATATTATGTACATTATATTAGAATTATACTACGGGTGTTTTTGTGTATCTATGCCTGTGTCTGTATTTCTCTGATTTCTGTGTGTGTTAGTGTATGTTTAGTGGTGTGTGTTTCGCTCCACTTCTTGAGTGTATTGTACCTCTGATCAGTTTCACTAATATACTTTTATATCCTGCAAATATTGACCTTCGGGCATTGTGAACTCTCAAAAGTTACTTCAGAATGTCCGTACCTTTTCTTATGTATTAGCTTATATAACTAATTTTTGTATCAAAGAAAATTCAAGGTACAATAAAGATGTTGTTGTTATTGTTGTTGTTGCGACACTCCAGAATATTTTATGCACCGACTATTACTTCTTTTTGTTTTTGTTTTTAGCTTTCGCGGCCATATGATTTAATATTTAACTTGGTCAACGATCGTTTACGCTGACGCTCTCGCTAGAGGGTGAACGCTGAATTGTGATTCCTGAAATTGAGGATTCCACTCCGTAAGACATTTAATTCTCAGGAAATTTACCGATAGCTTCAAAACGTGAAACCAACCTTGCATCCCTATTAAATACATAACTACGGGACATGTTTTTGTGTTCAACTTGATTTTGTCCCTACCTTGGTTATTTGCTTTCTTGATTTGACTACCAGAACGTACCAAAATGGAACAGATAGCGCAGGGGTGTTCGGCCAGAAACAAATATTTTAGTGGCCATCTCTTTCCCGTTGCATGTTGATTCTTAAATAGTTTGTACTATTATAGCAGGTGTCGATTCTTCATTTATACTGGCACCTTTATCAGTTCCTTCATGGTAACGACTATTAATGAGCGCTTATTTTAAACATCGGAAAATTACCATGTCACCACCGACGGTTAATGGAAACTACGCCTTCAAAGGCGCCATCATCTTTACAAGATATTAACCTGAACACACGAAGGTATTATAAAACAGCTTGTAAGGTTTTAAGTGCTATGTTAATTTAAACGCGCCTTATTGCTTTCAAGGAACCTGCCTGTCCAGATTTAGTTGGCCGTTTTAAACAGAACTTACCTATAGGGGATGTTAACATTGACGGGCCCAATTTGGTATTCCCATTTTTGGGCTTGCTGATTGTTTGTTATATTAGTTTAAGCCAGAAATGTCAACGAAGCAATTAGGTTCTCTGGTGGAAATTGACACGAGTATTTACTTTTTTACTTGAATACTTACAAGTCAAGGGACGACTACGTAAATTCACTCCATCATCAGTATATTCAATTTTACTAAAAGCTGAACTACGGTTATCAGATTTCCAGCATTTTCACTACCTTATATAGTCAATGAACGTTTCAGCAAACAGAGAAAGCTCAAAAGGGTTTCCCTCGAATAGGCAGCCATTAAAACTCATTAGTCGTCTCGCAGCAGAATTAACAAGTAGAAATTTCGAAACTGGAACCGAAATACAAATGGAATTCAACTTTTCATTGCTGAGTGTTTTAGAAAGACAAGAAACAGTGCTGGGATCGTGTTAAAAAATTTCTTGCAGCGCTAAAAAAATTTTCCTGGCTGCTGATGTTTAGCTAATAGCAAAACGCAGTCTTTATTTACGGAAATACCGAAAGAGGTTTTGAATTTAACTAAACGAAATTGAAAATATATATTAAAAAGCTAGTGTCGACGTCACCAATCTGTAACTATGCTCACGGGCCAGTCTATTCAAAACAAACTGAACAAACAAGAACTTCAGCAAAATTTGCAGCAATATAATCCACAATTGAAAATCTTTCCAGCGATCAGTGACACTTTTTAAAAAATTAACACGCATTGAAAATTTTCTGACCAGCACTCGATGCAACGCATCAATCACCAGCTTCAAACTTTCCGGTTACAGATATATTTTCTAAAAAAAATGAAAAGTATCGCCGTTCTTGTTTTTGTTATTCTATTCGGCCGCGGTTCCAGTTTTTGTTCCACCCATCGAGACAAATTTCTATGAGCCATTTCTTGAAGCATAACTTGGACATTTGTCTTGCTTATCCCTCATGTATCGTGTTTCCGACCAGGGCTGGTTAGACAATGTTCCAGTCTTTCAAATAAATTGAATTATGTCTCCTGTTGTTTTGATGGCTTACAAATTCGCTTCATTCGGTTCGTACATCTACGTGAAAGCCGTTCCACCCTCTTTGAGCAATGATTGACATTCTTTTACCAAACTACTGACCATTTACAACGGCATTCAGAGCAAATAAACTATGCATTTGTTCCAAAAAGGACCCTAAAGTGAAGCTTCAACGTTGTTCTCGGACAGTTTCATTTAAGTCATTCAACTTTGCTCGGAAACCTTGCAACACACCGAAAGGTTTTCGCACCCTTTTCGTTTAGTCAAGTGATGGACAAGTCTTACCTTTTTTGGTTTCTCTTTCTCTGAGTTCCTTTCTTTCACTTTTTTTGTTCAGACTGTCAATTATGTGTCGTAGAGTTTTTTTTTTTTTTTTTTTATAAAACAATTATTCTACTCGGGCTTGCTGGATATGAAATGATTATAACCAACTCGGCGCCCTACGCGCCTCGTTGGTTATTTATCACTAAATATCCAGCGCTCCCTCGTAGAATAATTGTTAATTATTAAATCTCTCACTTAGTACGCGCACTGTGATTGGTCAATTTTGCGGGCCGTATTCTACAGTACGGCCCGCTTGACTTCAACAAGGTTTCTTTCCCGCGCGCCGGATTAACCTCAGAGATATAATAAATATCTAACTAACCTCGTTTTCTCGGTCCGTACTGTAAGTTACGGATCCTCGTTTTTTTGCCATTAATTCATAGCCCGCGCGCTTTGCGCTTGGGCCATAAATCAACAGGAAAAAACTCGGTCCGTAACTTACAGTACGGACCTCGAACTCGGTTAGTAAGAGGTATTTATCTTTTATTGGTTTATTGGTAAAGACCACTTCTTGATTGTGGTTTGCGAGTCAAAAAAAAAAAAAAACTCAAAAGACCAAATTAGACAAGAAGACTAAAGCAAAAACATGCGCAAATCTAGTCAGTTAGCTTCACTTCGGCTCAACATAAACAGAAACGTGAAACAAAGAAGGCCTTTTAGCATTGCATCAACTACTTCAATCAACTAATACTACTACTACACGTTGTTTGACCAGCCCTTGCAGTATTTCCTTACATTTTATTTGTTTTTGACTGGTCACGATCTATCTTTGATCCAACGTAGAGCAAGTTTGATGATTTTTGATCGTTCACGGTTTTTGCAGTGGTTTTCATAACCTTAAAAAATTTGTACTTCAATGGCGACTTGATGGCGTAAGGCTTGTTAAGAGTATAAAATCACTGATTTTATACTCTTAACAAGCTGCATATCACAAGTATTTTTACCAGTGTGCTGTTGGCATAATTTGTGCTTTAGAGTGCACATGAATCGAAAATTAACTACCATTTTTTACGATTTTACTTAGCTTATATTCCCCATAGTTCGTTTTCAGTCGTTTCCTTCCTTTTCGTGAAGAGGGTTCACTTTTTGTACGAATTCCACAATTCCCTCCGTAGCCTGAAATTTGACACAAAAGTAATGTCACTCGTGTGTGCGTTCAGGCGTTAAACATGGCGGAAAAGGTGGAAAAGTGTCAAAATAAATTAAACCTGGAAAGCCCTCTGAAGATTCCGGTTCCGATAGTGAATTGTGATAGTTCTCTCACATTTTTGTTCCACGGAACTCATAAAAAGAGAATGACGCACTCGACTAAGTACACACGAGTAACTTTACGACTATTCACCAGACCCCAGGTTCTTGTCTAAAATTTAAGTGAGAAAGGCCCAACTTTCGTCGCATTTTAAAGTAAGTTCCTGCTACTTTTATTAAATTATTTTTCCTTCAAAATATTTCTTAAAACACCTACTTTCATATTGGAGAAAAAACTGGCTTTGAAATTTAGGTTCATTTGCACTTTAACATCTGAAGGTGCAATTAATTAAAATCGTAAATGATTTGAACCCAGGAGTCATACCGACACCAGTCACTACAGCGACTATATCCTACATCAAAGGGGGAACTTTGAAGCCATCGCACGGTTTCTATAGCCTTATAATATCCGTGTTACTCACAGACCCATCACACCTTTACGGCAACTATTGACGAACGTTAAGGACAAAGACGAACCAAAAGACGGACAGGGAGCAGTTAATAAGATCGAATGAAGACGTAAAGATCAATAAGATTAATAAGATCGAATGCTGCGTCGACTGTCAGGCCACTTATTTCGGTGAGATTGGCAGAAATTTGAACGTATGAATGACTGAACATAAACGAGCAACGAGCGGTAAATGGTGACAAATTCATCAATAACATTGCTGAGCACCATTTACTGGCAAACCACACAATCGACCGAACTCTGCTAAATGCATTCCCTACTGTACTAACTACCACCAACGGATCGCACTACAAAGTTGGTTTACTAACTTAGAACAGACACCACTGAACCGCGTTGGCAACAGGATCATGCACCTTACAAACGACTTATTGACGTTATCAACAACAGACAAACCATAGACAAACCGACTAATTTGGCTAACAATACGCCTACTGACATTTAACCAACAAAAGACGGATCGAAAACGCACCAATCACGGTTTACAGTCTTCACGGCCATTAACATCACGGCTAAACTAACAGACGACCAATAACATCACGACTTCGTCGACCAATCAGATCAACGACCAGAGTACTTATACCATCTACTGACGTTTTTTACTTGACTCTGATGATCACTTCCGCTCAGGTCGTCGAAACGTCAGTCAATGTCATCACAAACAGTCCTTCTCAGGACTACACTCAACAGGACGATTGTAATTACTAAACCCTGTGACTGCCGACTTTTTTACGTATTTTGTCGCAAAGACAACTCGCTATTCCATATAAGGGGTTACCATAAAGATTTTGCTGGTCCACAACACCGAAGGCTCTATCTATTTTGTGTCGCTCGTCATACTAGCTGTCGCTTGTTTTTGAGCGTTCACTGCAGCTAACATATCGGTAGGTAATTGATTTAAAAGTGTCTTTTTCGAGCCAGTTTCCACCTCAGAATCCCCCTGTCTGTGGGTTGGTGGGTTAAGGTGATCCCCTGAGGGTAAACATGAGGTGACAAACAATTTCACAGCAAGTGGATCGCCGAACGGTGTTTGAGAAAGCCACGAGCGATTCACAAGTGAGGTTGTGTCTTTGGCCGTTCCTTAAATGCATTCCGGGAACTGGCATGGCAATTTTGGCGAGTTTTGATTTGCAAATAATGCAATCGGTGCACTATTTTGTCAGCAGGACCGGGTGGCTGGACAGTTCCAAAAAATATCTGAAATGGATATGGGTAATCTTCCATGTCGCCGTTATGCAAGAATCAAGTCCCCAGAATTCCATTGGGTCATGAAGGCGAAAATTGGAGACCAGTGAGCACAAGTGAAATCAAAATTCGATCACTGGCGATTTTCTCCTTGTTGCTGAAAATCAATTTTATCATATTCAAATGGCATTTAAAAATACTATTTAACTTAGCCCGGTGAATAAATGGTTTTAATTTGTATTTTAATTATGTGCGATATTATCGTGCGCGATAACAAAACACATATGGTACAAGCCGTCAAACAGTTCATAATGCTAATGTCGTTCACCAGATGTTTTCTAAAAAAGATGTTTCCTAAGAAAGAAAGAAAGAAAGAAACTTTATTTATACACGGTTAAGATTTAAAGCTACAAACATGTGGGGCCGTGTGGGAGAAATGCTGGTTTTTGAGGAGAGGGGAAAACCGGAGTACCCGGAGAAAATCCTCTCGGAGCAGAGTAGAGAACCAACAAACTCAGTCCAAATCAAATGAAGAATGATCCTCGCAGTTGTGAACGCAAATTATGCAATTGCGAAAAGAAGCCTGAAAAAAATTCAGGACTTCAACGGAGTTTGAACCCGTGACCTCGCGATTACCGGTGCGATGCTCTAACCAACTGAGTTATGAAGCCACTGACGTTGGAGCAGGTCAATTGTGGGTTCATATGTTCCCGTGAAAGAAATGAGTGAATGATATATGAAATGAATCATATATGAACTGCGGAAATGAAATCAAATGAAGAATGATCCTCGCAGTTGTGAACGCAAATTATGCAATTGCGAAAGGAAGCCTGAAAAAAATTCAGGACTTCAACGGTGTTTGGACCCGTGACCTCGCGATTACCGGTGCGATGCTCTAACCAACTGAGTTATGAAGCCACTGACGTTGGGAGCCTGCTCCCAACGTCAGTCTTCATTTGATTTCATTTCCGCAGTTCATATATGATTCTTTTCATATATCATTCACAAACTCAGTCCACTTATGACACCGAGCCCAGGAATCGAACCCGGGACACATTGGTGGAAGGCGAGTGCTCTCACCACTGTGCCAACCCTGCTCTGCTTAATTAGAAAACCTGAATACTCGGAAAAAGAACTGCAAACAAGACTAATACTGGATCGTTCTGCCTGCGTTCTTGTCGACTTCAGTGATCAAGTCTTTATATCACGGCCGCTAACCGTCGCGATTGGACCTCGAGGTGGAAATTCTCCAACGCCCAGCTAAGGGATGTGCCAAGAGAGAAGATCATCGGTCAATTGTATCAATATTACCAAAGCTTTTTGCTATCGTAAAGACAAACACGACTTGGAGGACGAAATACTGATCACACTAATCCGCATAAAATCGCTCGTAGTAATCCTTGCCTTCTGTGGGAACTACTTGCTCATAAAAGCATTTTACAAATTTCCCAGCTTGCGAACTGCGTCCAACGTAGTTCTGGTAAGTTTGTGCGTCACGGAAAGTTTGATAGCGATCCTTTATTTCCTGGAAATCAGCGTATTGACTCTAAAGCTAAGTTCTGTTGATACAAACTGTTCCAAAATTTGCACGATAACCGCATGGTGCAGCATACTACTCCTCGCGGTAGTCATTCTTCATCTCGCGTTGATCAGCGTCGAACGTTTCATCGCCGTCAAGTTCTCCTTGCGGTACCACACCATAGCGACTAACCGCCGCGCGCTGTTTGCGTCTATCGTGGCATGGCTGTGGACTGTGGCAGTGACTGTTATTTTCCGCAGGGTCTCAGAGCAGGCAGCAACGACGCCGCCTACGAAAGCCTCCTTCAAGTGTTACATCCATGCCTCAAAACAAAGAAAAAAGGACCAAGGAATGAACTACCGCCGTTATCCAAGGGATATCTTTTCTTCCATGTCACGTTACAGCTGGTCATCCCTTTGGTGGTCATTCTATGCTCGTACACCTTCATTTTCATCGTGTCCCACCAGCACAGGAAGCAAATGAGAGAACAAGACGACATTCAAGGACTTGCCGCCATTAAGCATGAAATTAAAGGGGCTCGCACTTTCGCCATTCTTATAACAGTCTGCCTCACCGGCATATTACCAGAGTTGGTCACCACAAGCCTCCAGTTTTTCGGTGAGCTGCCTGATGATGATGATGATGATGATGATGATGATGATTATGATGATTGTCTTCACAGAAAGCATCTTACAATCATCAGCTACAACATTGCATTTAGTTTAAATGCCATCTGCAATCTCCTTACATTTAATATGCAATAGGTAATGCTTGATTCAATTCCAGACTTAGGCCAGACCAGACCAGGCTGAAAATAAAGCAACTATTTCTAGTGTTAGTCAGGTTCTCGGTAGCCTCCTTCGCAGACGTCTTTGGGCTCGTCACGAGTTCCTTGCCCACGAACGTCTGCTGAACTGAACTGCCACTTCCGTTCGTCGGCGTTAGCCTTTGTTTTGAAGAAACCAATAACGAGCTGCGTAAGAATGGAATCGACACCCGATTCACGTGCATCGTCTGTGAAAATAATCCAGGGGACAAAGTTCTACTTTCCATAAATTTTGGAAAACGAACTATGATTGGCTAACCGCCGCGAACGGAAGTGGTAGTTCAGTTCAGCAGACGTTCGTGAGCAAGGAACGCTTGACGAGCCCAAAGACGTCTGCGAAGGAGGCTAGGTTCTCGAGTATTTATTTTACGATAAAATCATTTTATTTTCCGGGCTGGATTTACGAATTGTATTACCTCGAGCACTTTTTGGGTCAAAAAATTTAAAGGATTTCATTTTGCTATTTTAGTTCATGGTGAAAAATATTTTTTCAAGCCGCTTTCAACAGCATGTATGACAACTTGCCTTTAAGTTTATTCGCCTTTTCGAATAGACTACTTTATTTTCTTTTGCTTGCATCTTTAAAATTGCAGTTTACTATACTAAACTATACTAAAGAAATGCTTTGCGAACATGTTTTTCAGTTTCGCGGTTAGCAAATTTTGACAGCAATACTCTTTTTCGGACTATGAATAAAATCGTTTGTTATCATGGTTCCTATCCAATCAGTTCACATGAACCTCCTCCTGGCAGCAGGTGCTAGAAATCAGCCTGCATTGCGCATGCGTTTCATCCTCATTAACAACTAATTATAGCCACAAATGATTCGGCGTCAAAAAGAAGTTTAAATGCCAAGTTCAGCCTGATTACCTTAAATTGGTATATGCTTCTCAGCTATCACGAGTTATAAAACATTTCAGTATGAGCAGCATCATCAATAAAAATATATAGTATCTCGATTTATCACAATAAATAGACGTTTAGCTTTTCAGATGTCTTGTCATTATAACGCCTCTAGCGGCCGGGAGCGATGAGAGGCGGCTGTGTTCGCAGGCTATCCTGTCACAAGATGTCAAAATCTTCACTTGTCATGAGACAGTTGATTTTCCTGTAGCTCATTTGTGTCGAGTGATCGGCAGGTATGACGTTTACTCTCGTTAATGTCAAATAGATCAGCCTAACTAAGCCTATAATCTTTGGCCATTTGATTTCAAAAGCTAAGCTTTTCGAAGATACACAGTCACAACTAACTATTTTAGCAGAAAAGAGAACATGCAACCTGGTCTACTTGATTAAAGAGGATGTGGGTTTGTTGTTTTCTTCAACTCTGGTGCAGTTTCTGCGTCGCGGTCAGTTCGCTCGCGATCGCTTTTACCATGAAAATAATCCCCTTCCTTGTTAATGATGAAAGTTTCAATTTTCTTAGCAAGGCAGACGCACATGATTTAGCTTTATATACATTCCGTTCGTCATCATTCTGAGTTTTGCGTTGATCATTAAGGAACAGGTTTCATCCACATCGCAATTGATAAACGAAGCATCGGCACCTAAAAAGCGGCTCCAGACATTTTATTTTTCATAAATTTATGTATGAATTATTTTTAGTTTTGTTTTAATACTTATCGTCACGTCCTTGAGATGTTGCACGTTACCATATGTTGACGTAGATGTTAGTACATCACCATGCGCGGACTATGATGCCCTGGAGTCAGGCCTCCGCGCGCTTTTCACTCCTATCGAGGTCTAGCTGTGAACTCAGTGGTCGTAATATTTTAACGGCGTGTGTATCTTTTTTCAATGAAGGCTTTGCAAAATGAACAAAAAAATTGTTTTCCTCACGTTTCATTAAGAGATAATTGTTTGGTCTTGCATTGAATGATCAGCTGTGCGAAAAAGGAAAGACCGTTTATCCGAGGGCAATCAATTTACACCCCTCCGTGAATGAAAATGACGGCGTGATGGGGAATCATTAATGTACCTCTTTCGTTTTTTAAGACAGGGAGTCGAAAATAGCTTTGCTAATGACCAATGCCTGAGCGGATGTAAAATACGTAAAAAAAGAAGGCAAAAAGAAACAGTAGGCGGTTAATTTGGCCAGAATATTCTTTAAAATAACATTCAAATGTCTCGTAGTCTAACCCATCTGAGTTAGCATCAAATTAAGGGTTTGGCAATCAGCAAACTGTTCAATCGACAGTTTGCAAGACGCTCAGTAAAATGATGATAGTGATGTTTTAGAAGGGCTAGAACCAGGCTAACGTGAAGTTGATTAGTGTGGCCCTTTGTAAAATAGTGATGATAAAAAGTACTAGTAAAAATCAAAAATGAGATAAAAAAAAAGGATAAATTCAAGCTAAAGATACCTGAAGCTCATATAAAAGACCGCCAGATTCCAGGTTAAATGTAGAAATCGTACTATACTATTTTAAAAATCTTTTATGACTCATGTGAACATTTGAAAATTAGTAGATTTGTTCAGGTCTTCACGCCTCTATAATAATACGTTTTGTTGCTTGTTTTCGTAGTCGTTCCAGGAATATTAACTTACATTTCCTTTGAAAACCAGAAACTTTGCCCAATCTTTCAAAAGAAATCTGCAATTCGAAACAGAAAATCGAGCACGATGGACTCGTGTTTAGGAGACAGGGATTTCACGGACCGAAATATGTTTTGAACTTCGACTTCGACTTCGAACCGCTCCTACGACGACGACGATGATGATGATGGTGATGATAAGGACGATGACGATGACAATGACGAAGATGATGATGACGATGGATGGATGGATGTTTACAGGAACGATTTTACAATTTTACTCCCGGTTAGTTTAACGACATTTTAGAGGGATTCTCCGCGAAATTATATCAAACAACACTTCGATGACGCCATTGTCAAAATTGTTAAAATTTCAAATTATATATTGGCTTCTTTGATCCATATTTGCGCATAATTTACCAGCTCAAAGTTGAAGGTACTATTCTTAGTAAATAGTCTTGCCCGCATTGAGTGTGAGTGAGTCTTGAGCGTTGGTTTTTGGTTCTCTAACATAAAGCATTCCGATGATCAAGTATTCCCGAGTTTACCCTTACATTTCTGAAAAAAGTTGGCCGATGCAATTTCACTCGCTTTCTTTATTCGGATTCGTCATTAATTATTATCCTAATAAAGCAAACAAATTCCAAGTTTACGTCATGTGCAGAACTTAACTGAGAGACTGTCAGTATTTCCGAGGATAACCAAACAATGGAATCATGAGTTTTACAAGGATTTGACAGCTTTTGTGGCTGGTTGTGCATTGTGGATAAAATATTTGATGGAAATTATTCAAAATGTGTCGCTTAAATTTTCATCCTTTTCAAATTTTGCTCCGCAAGTGAAGACTGAAAACTATGGAATGTACAAAGCGTTCACCCAATAACCGTAGTTGTTTTCGTAATAGTCGTAGTAAGCTGTTTCTTTAGTCCTACAATGTTGTTCATCCATTATTAAAGATCGCAAAATCGCCTGCTTGATTCAAGCCCTTGGTGGAACATATTATTTTTTAGGTTAAACCTTGGTTCACCGGCTGCTACCCAGACACTTACATACCGTTCAAACCGGTTCATCCATATATCGTCACGTTTTTGATAGCTAAACCGACCATATGAATATCATGTAGTTAATGGAGCCATAACCGTTAAAGGCAATCTACACTGAGACGCTTTCTTGAAGGCATTTCTCTCGATCAATTATTTATTCCACGGGGAAGTCCATACTTCGAATCAACATAATTTTTAGAAACGGATTTTACTATAAAAGTTAACGTTAAAAACAACGACGTTTCGACCGATCAACAGTCAGTTGTTTGAATAAGGGTCAGTTTGCGTTAGGGTTGGGATTTGGGCGTCAACAGGTCACGTAACAAGCATTCTCAACACACAGCAGAAACTTGGGATAACTAGCCACACGTCGTTGGTCTTGTTGAGTTCCAAACATTATGCAGTAAAGTGTTAATTTCGAGACTGACCACCCCCCTTACTTACACTTTGCTTTTTGTTACGACATTGAGCTCTCCAAGGCTTTTGCCAACTACTCTCCCCCTCTAAATCTTTATCCTTTCACTTGAATTGACACAAAATGTCCCAGTGTTATTAGTAACAAAGATCATAATTCATTTACACGGTGTGTGACATCAAAATGACAAGTAACACGCAAAATACTATTTTTATTTTATGTTATGCATGATACACTTTATATAGTAGACGGCCCAAATCAAGGCTTTGTGAGGAACACAAACGCATATGTCGAAAACTGGGTCCGACTATCACGTGAGTTCTCACGTTATACCCCCCACGAACTGAACATTGAACTCGAGCAGTTTTCTGAGAATGTCGTCTTGTGACAAATGTGAAGTCTTACTCTCGATCTTAACTCTGAATACAGTCTAGAATTATCTCAACGAAGTTGTCCTACGTGTATATGGTTTACACATTTGGTGCCGAGACCCGGGAACTCAGAAATCTGGAGTTAAATCGCCTTCGAAGTGGTCTTATGAACAGATTGTTGTAAAAGGGCGAATCTAACAACTCGCGGGAACCATGACTGGGAAGAAGAAACTGAAGAATCTGATAAAGATTCGCGACAGCCATCGAAAATTTGTGTGGAAAACAATCGCTGATGCTCAAGAATTAATCGCTGGAGGGAATCCATCGAAGTGAAGAGGCTGAAACTTCTTCGTACCGCTCTTCAAACCAAGTGTTCGGAGCTTCAGGTTCTGGATCGCGACATAGTCGAGCTTCTAGAGGATGAGTCAGAGATTGATACTGATGTTTCTGAGAGCTGTAATCTAACAAGTGATATCCAGGAGTGTATAGTGGATTTAGAATCTGCATTGGCAACGCAAGAATCACAAGGAGAGAATCAGCAATTGCCCCCAGTCTCGCAGCAATCCATTTCTCCAGAAAGCGCGGGAATTTCCCAAAGTTGCACTTCGAAAGTTTAAACGCATGCAAAGCTACCTAAGCTTGAGCTGAGAAAATTCCACGGAAACCTCATCGAGTGGTATCCCTTTTGGGAATCTTTCGAGTCAGCAGTTCACAAGAATCCAAACCTGTCCGGACTGGATAAATTCAACTATCTAAAGTCTCTCCTAGCAGACACTTCCCAAAGTGTGGTCGCTGGCCTTGCCCTGACGAGCGCTAACTACGAAAAGGCAGTCGAATTGCTCAAACGAAGATTCGGAAACCGACAGATTGTGATCTCTAGCCATATGGAGGCGCTCACAAAAATTCCCAAGGTGACATCGATAAGTGAAGTTAAGCGTCTACGAAGCTTGTACGATACAGTGGAGTCGCATGTTCGTGGGTTAGAAAGTATGGAAATTTCTTCTGATATGTATGGTTGCTTCTTAACGCCGATTATTATGCAGAAATTGCCGGAGGAATTCAGAATTGCTATTTCACGGAATTTGGAATCGGAAACGTGGGAATTGAAGGATATTTTGCGTGAATTTCACAAGGAACTGCAATTAAGAGAACAATGTGTGGTGAACTCTAAGGCTATCAGGCCCTCAAGTTCGTGTCAAAGAGGTGAGTCACACTTTTCTACTTCCGCTTTGTACTCTGACAGTGCTAGGAACAAGCAGTTCTCTCGTGTGTGGTGTTCGTTTTGCAATCAAGACCATCAGAGCTCTAAATGTAATGTTGTCACAAGTGCTGAGTCTAGAAAGCAAGTTCTTAGGAGAAAGGGCAGATGTTATCTTTGTCTCAAACCGGGGCATCTGTCACGCAACTGTAAGAGCACTGTGAAATGTTTCAATTGTCAAGGAGCCCATCATGTAGCTATTTGTGATAGTTATGAACAAACTCTGGGAGGGAAAGAACGAGTTGAGAATGTTGCCAATGTCTCTACTAGTATGTACGTGGATCAATCAAGAGGGTCCATGTTGTTGCAGACTGCAACTGCTGAAGTTGTACGTCCAGACAATGACAGCCATCCACTAAATCTCCGTCTCGTTTTTGATTCGAGCAGTCAGCGATCTTATGTGACTCAGCGTGTTAAAGACAAACTGGATCTACAAGTTCTTGGTAAAGATTCACTTCTGATCAAAGCCTTTGGAGAATCAGATGCCAGGCTACGAACATGTGAAATTGTTCAAGTAGGCATCAAAACCATACGTGATGCAACTGTGTATATTCAAGCTTATGTAGTACCAGTGATATGTGGCCCCCTGACTCAACAATCCACCGAGCTTAGTCAGTGTAGCTACGAACATCTCCGTGATCTTCCTCTGGCTGACAGGGCTGGTGTAGGAGACGTGACAGTCAGTATTCTCATTGGTGCTGACTACTACTGGTCCTTGGTTAAAGGTACTATCATAAGGGGTGCGCCATGGGAACCTGTTGCCCTAGCTACGAAACTAGTATTTGTCCTCTCTGGACCCACTATGGTCATGACTGACAATGACCATGCCAACACTGTGAATCTTACCGCGACTCATGTTCTGAAAGTAGAATCAAGTGTTGTCCATCATGATGAGCTTGCATCTGAACTGAGAAAATTCTGGGACTATGAATCTCTTGGAATCCAAGATAACAGTGTGACTCGTACGACAAGTTTGTCAGTGAAGTTGAATTCGTGGAAGGAAGGTATCAAGTGCGGCTACCCTTTAAGGAGGATCATGAACTTCTTCCAGATAATTTTGTGTTATGCAAATCAAGGTTGGTGTCACTCTTGAAGCGTCTGAGTCTTAAGCCTGATGCGTCAAGGCACTACGATGATGTCATACAAGAGCAGCTGAAAGAAGGAATTGTTGAACCAGTGGAACAAGGGACTAACAATGGTGTGGGAAAGGTGCATTACATCCCTCATCATGAAGTGATTCGTGTTGACAAGGAAACCACAAAGTTGCGCGTGGTTTATGATGCCAGTGCTAGAGCAGAAAGAACCACACCTAGCCTTAATAACTGTCTTTATGCTGGTCCACCGCTGTCTCCCCTCATTTATGACATCCTGTTGAGGTTCCGTGTTCATAAGGTGGCCATCACAGGAGACATTGAGAAAGCCTTTCTGAATGTTTCAGTTGACCCAAGAGATCGTGACTATCTTCGCTTCCTGTGGGTTGATGACATCACCAGCAAACACCCGAATCTTCAAGTTTATCGATTTGCAAGAGTTGCTTTTGGCGTTTCTTCAAGCCCCTTCTTGTTAAATGCAACCATTTGTCATCACCTAACCTCCACTGACATTTCCAAAGAATTTGCTGAGAGTGTGCTGAAAAGCTTGTATGTGGATGACTTTGTTGGTGGAGACAATTCTGATGATCTAGTTCTCGAGATGTACAACAATCTGAAGTCATCCTTCAAGAGTGGAGGATTCAATATGCGAAAGTGGGTTTCTAACTCTGCACTAGTACAGGAAAGAATTGAAGAATCTGAAAGTGAGTCGCTCCAGGTCAATGAAGTTCCAACTCAATCTGCTGAAGAACACCAGGTTCAAGAGGAAGATCAGACTTTCTCAAGTTCTCTGTTCGAGACAAGGAACAACACCAGCACTGTAAGGTGTAAAGTACTTGGAGTTGGATGGGACAGTCAGAAAGATGTGCTCTCCCTGGACCTGGCCTCTCCATTGGGATCCAAGAGTAGTGATCCTGTTACAAAGAGAACTATTCTTGGTACGACAAGTAAGCTGTATGACCCCCTTGGTCTACTGAGCCCGGTCATCATTCTGTTGAAGATCATCTTCCAATCTGTTTGTAAGTCTAAGAAGGACTGGGACGACCCTGTTGATTCATTTCTTCATGAACAGTGGCTGAAGCTTGTTCAAGATGCGAAGGAAGTCGGAGCAGTACAATTGAAGAGGCATTATTTTCATGGTTCGTCATCAGTAGATTTGCAAAGCGTCCAACTCCATGGATTTGCTGATGCATCTGAGAAAGCATATGGAGCAGCTGTCTATTTACGCATTGAATTAACTGATGGAACTGTATTCACCCAGCTTGTGTCATCGAAAACTCGAGTTGCACCCATCAATGGAGACACTATACCCCGACTGGAATTACTGGGTGCTCTGATTCTGGCTCGATTGATTAACACTGTCTTGACAGCATTTGAAGGAACACTGAACGTTGATTCGGTATTCTGCTGGTCAGATTCTCAAATTGCTCTGTGGTGGATTTGGGGTGCAAACAGAGAATTTAAGCAATTCGTTCAAAATAGAGTGGTGGAGATTCGTCGAATCGTGAATCCAACTCATTGGGATTACTGCCCCTCAGATTCTAATCCAGCTGATATCTGTTCTCGTGGTTCATTGGCTTCTAAGCTTGTGACCAATCACTTGTGGTGGAATGGCCCTGAGTTTCTTCTGAAGAGTAAGGAGGTCTGGCCGAATCTTCCAAAGAATTCTGAGGCCACAAGCAATGAATCAGATCCTCGCCTTGAACTGAAGAAAGGAACTTTGACTAGTCGAAAGAAAAAGCGTAACAGTACCGTTCTTGCGAACGTTGTCTCTAACAGAGTGACGTCAGGGAATCCAGTAACTCTTGGCTGCATCATTCTTTTGGAAAGGTTCAGTAGTCTACAAAGACTAGTACGAGTTACCACGTATGTTTTGCGTTTTGTATCTAATCTGAAGCGAAGACGAGTCAAGAAGGAGTTGATTGTTGGAGAATTAAAGCTAGAAGAGCTTGATCAAGCCAGAGAGCTTTCGATTAAGGAGGTGCAAAGAACTGTTCTCGAAGACAAGACATTTGACCAGGTCAAGGTCTCGTTACCACTCTTTACAGATGACAAGGGAATTCTGAGGTGTGGAGGCCGTCTCAAGAATGCACCAATTCCATTTAACGCTCGCTTTCCGATATTTCTGCCAAGATTGTCTCACTTCACAGACTTGGTCATCAGTGAATGCCATCTCAAGGTTCTACACAACGGTGTTAGAGAGACTCTTACAGAGCTAAGGTCCTGCTTCTGGGTGACAAAGGGAAGACAAGCTGTGAAGACTGTGATTAGAAGATGTTCTGTTTGTAAGAAGATAGAAGGTAGAAACTACGCAGTTCCTCCTTCCCCTCCTCTGCCTGATTTCCGGTTAAGCGATGAGTTTGCATTCACGCACGTTGGAGTGGATTTTGCTGGTCCTATGTTTGTCAGGGACGTATTTTGCAAGAGAGGAGAGATGAACAAAGTGTACATAGCCTTATTCACATGCGCTACGAGCCGAGCTGTTCACCTAGAACTTGTGCCAAGTCTGAATGCAGAAAGTTTTATCAGAGCCCTTACTCGATTTAAGGGAAGACGCGGAACCCCAACCCTGATTGTCAGTGACAATGGAAAGACATTTAAGGACTCAAGGGTGCAGGCCTATTGTCAGCGTGATGGCACAAAATGGAGGTTTAATGTCGAAGCAGCCCCTTGGTGGGGTGTTATTTTTGAACGGCTGGTAAAATCTGTCAAGTTAAGTTTGAAGAAGTGTCTACGCAATGCTCGATTGAACTATGACGAACTGTCTACTGCCCTGGTAGAAGTTGAAGCGGTCTTGAATTCGCGTCCACTGACTTACGTCTACGATGAAGTCGATGAGCCACTGACGCCTTCTCATCTAGTGATTGGCCGTAGAATTCTGTCAATTCCATCTAAGAGCTCTTCCAACGAAGTTGCGCAAACGAAGGAAACGCTCACAAAGAGAGCAAGGTACTTACAGCGCATCCTGGATCATTTCTGGAACCGATGGCGATCGGAGTATCTGACACAACTAAGAGAACAACATCACTGTTCTAAGAGAGTAAACTCGTTGCGTAAGGTTCAAGTGGGAGATGTAGTGTGCATACATGAGAACAAGATTCCAAGACAGCTCTGGCGCCTTGGAAGGGTTCAGCGTTTACTTCCTGGTCGAGATGGTGAAGTGCGAAGTGCAGTAGTGAGAGTAAAGTCCGGAAATTCGCCTACTTCAGAATGGAGACGCCCCGTGCAGAGGCTCTACCCCTTGGAAGTGAAGCTGGACACCGAACCTGCCAACCCTGAGCCTCAGAGAGCAAACGTTGTTCCTATTAGAGTCGTGAGGGATGAGGATGTCCCTGTTGTAGTAGTTAACTCTAACTAGATTTCGGAAGTCAACTCTATTTTTTTGCCATCAGCCTTTTGTGTGAGATTTTCTTAAACTTTGATTGATGATATCAATCAACGGGGGGGAATGTGTCGAAAACTGGGTCCGACTATCACGTGAGTTCTCACGTTATACCCCCCACGAACTGAACATTGAACTCGAGCAGTTTTCTGAGAATGTCGTCTTGTGACAAATGTGAAGTCTTACTCTCGATCTTAACTCTGAATACAGTCTAGAATTGTCTCAACGAAGTTGTCCTACGTGTATATGGTTTACACAGCATATATTCGTAATTCTAATTTCAACAATTTATTGTGATCCGACGTTAGTTCCCGACAGTTCGGTCATATCAGTATTCAACGAGTTGCTGTCACAATCCAGAAATAACCAGAAAAAAGAAATTTTTTTTTCTGAAATGGTGTTTACGATGATTTTCCTGTCATCTTTGCTTTAACTCCGTATTTCTAAAAGTAGACAGTTTGAATTAACCTCCGTCGGTAAAGAATCGAGTCGGGATGTGTTTTGGGCTTGGAGGAAATCTTTAATGTACAAACCAGGACGTGTAGTATTAAAGACATAACATCAGGAAGAAGTTAAGTGATTTCTAAGGCGATGTCGGTCTAGGTAAATTAATACCTTCTACTGAACCTTTTTTATGTTTAATTTCGCCTGACTGGCGTGTCGACTAAAGGTCGATGTCTAAAAGCTAAGAAAGTGATTTATACAGAATTAAAAAAACAGGTGTTTACGTACTGAGGGGAGCCTTTCATTTGTCGTTATGCATTTAAGCACATTTAGATGCAACTCTCAATAAATTGAAGATTGCAAAACTGACGAACCATAATCTGATGGACAGGTTAGTCCTTATAAAACAATTTTTTGATGTTTCTTCAACTAATGTCGGCTTCTTTGTTTTTGCCGCAAAATTGCAGTAGCACCATGCTACTCGAAAGTACACTGACCCTGTCTGAAGAAGGGCTTGTGTTGGACGTTTGATAAAACATTTTCAAAATTCGTGACTTATTTTTAGACAGTTTACTTTGGAAGATTTTGATGTCGTAAGTCGTTGTTAATTGGAGTTTGTTTTTAACGGTAGGTTTATACTAAAACTAAGTGGCAACTACAATATTATTTAAAAATCCGATCTCAGTGCAAATGGGTACAATTAGCCGCACAGTGCTTCTATAAAAAGACCGATTTTCTTAACGAAATGACTTTTAAGTCAAAGCACCGTAAAACCCTTTGACTGACGTTTCTGTCAGTGTTGAGTTTTATTTGCATTGGGTTGATAAAAACAGGAAAGTATGTTTCACTAACACGCTTGGTAACTGCACGGAGAGCCTTGCATGACTTTGTTTGATCAGGGAAGTCACACATCAGATTGAATGTTGTTCTTTGAGGTAGGCCCAATTGTCAGGTTAGGGATAGAATCAGACTTAGCCTGTCGGGAAGACAGTTGAAATTGGCCGTTTTTGTGGGTTAGAATTGTGGGTTGCTGGTGCGTATCATAAACGCCACAAAATGTCCTTTTTAGTCCATTTCCACCAGTTTTAATAGATGATTCTTGAATAAAAATGCAAGAATAGACAACACCAGCCCTAACGAACGGTCGTATTTTGTTTATTATTCTTTAACTTGTAAAATAATGCCACATAGGTTGCGTTTACATGAAATTAAGCCGGTATACCCTCATCACGGGATGACTTTCCTGCTGGAGCAGGTTTTCATTCGGCTGGTTACACGCGTGATTTCGCAGAGGAACGAAATGTCCAGCTTATAGAAGTCTTATTTTTCAACCCTGGAAGAAAACATCGGCCTTGAAGTGTAATTATAATTATATTTACAGCCTAAACTTCTCCTTTTCCCACCCTAGCAGGTATCCTATTGTTCCTCCTATATTCTCTTTTTTTTTTTCTCTTTCCGCGTTTCGCTTGTAAACAATCCATCCTGGCCTGACAACAAAATCCAACAGAAAACATTCTTGCAGATTTGGTTTTGTGTTGAGGATATAAGGAAAAGAGGTGATGGGAAAAATCAAAACTTCTGGCGGTGAGGAATCCATCTTTGATTTTGCGCGTCTGCCGTGAACACTGAACAAAAGTTGGTGTTTACAGCAAGGAGTATTCAGCTGAATAAAACCGAAATTGCATCCCAACTGACTTTTGTTATCACTCGCGGAACACCTTAATGGGCTTTAATGAATGCAAATAAAATAGCTCTTGATACCGCTATCAAAGGTTCTTTTCTTCTTCGGAGACAAAAGAAAAACTAAAGAGAAAGGTAGACAAATCACGATTAACTCTGCTATTTTTCAAACAACTGGTTTCATTATTTACAAGAAAACCGACCACATTCTTGACAATCTTACTGCCTATGACCCCATCCATACAGCAGTTCGAATGAAAACGACGAACGTGTTGTCGCCTCGAAACTAATAAAAACATTTACATCCACATTCATCGTTTTCTTTCACCATCAAGATTGAAACGGCAACACTGAATTTTTGATGACATTTGTTCGTTTACATCGCTTAATGTTTCCATGGCAACGACATTTCACGGTCACTTTTTTTAGCGAGAAAATGTTTGTCTTTTCATCGCCATGAACGTAACCTTGAACCGACAAATTTTCAAAGTATTAGGGTGAATTAATCAACGGTGTTACCATTTTCAGTGTGATCACTATGTTGTGGTGACTAAACGCTGAGAACAATTTTGATTTAAGCGAAAGCAACGCCGTGTCCAGAATCGTCCCGCTGTTTGGTCGAAGAACCCCATGGCAAGAAATGAGGGGCACGCGTGCGCAGTTCGTAGCGACTTCGAAAAATCACGCAAAAAACATGGTGGGCATAAATAGAGAGACTTAAGTGAAGAAAATTAAATTTGTTGTCATACCTCTCTAAGCTTTTGACTTTTCCACTGGTATCAATCTGATCCTGTTACTTGACATCAATAGTCGTTCTTTGACACAATAATAACTACTTTCCAGCTTTATCCGCCACGGTTTTGAACTTTGAAGTTAAGCTTTCTTCTTTGGTAAGAAAAGTATGGCGGAATGCCTTTTCCAGGAATGAATACATAATGAGGATCGGACGCATGGTTGAGAGCTC
>JAEMWC010001773.1:27500-30000 GCA_016490735.1 Pachyseris speciosa
TTGGACAGTTCTAGTGGAATTAGTTGCATGTCAGAAGCGCTGTGACCGTTAGAGAGAAAATGTTCTGATACTGCAGTGGGTTTAGAGCTGTTGGTTTGTTTGTCGACTGTTCTACGATGTTCGTTGAAACGGTCCTTAAGTCGTCGTTTAGTTTCGCCTATGTATTGTTTGTGACAGTGATTGCGTTGTACCATGTATATGACATTTTTGGAATTACAGTCAATGTGATGTTTGATAAATCTAGTTTCGCCGGTGGAATGAAAAGTATAGGTTGTAAGTCCATCAGTTATGTAGTTGCATGTTAAACAGTTGTGGCCACAGCGAAAGGCACCAAGGGGTTGATTATTTTTAGCAGGTTTACGTAGTTTAGCACTGACCAATAGATCGTTAAGATTGTTAGAACGTCGGAAAGCAACAAGAGGGGCAGCCTTGAAAACGTCAACGCAGCGGGGAGATGAAGATAAAATGTTGAAGTGTTTGTGAATAATAGATGATACGGAGCGAATAGCTGGATTGTATGTTATGACAAGGGGTACACGTGTAGGCTGGTTAGTATCGGAATTGCGTTGTTTGGGGGCAAGTGCTTCGGTACGTGAAATGTTGTAAACGCGTTGTATTTCGTTGTTGAGGTAAGAGAGATTGTACCCACGTTTGTTGAGATAAGACTTAAGTTCGTTAAGACGGAGTGCGAAAGTTTCGTCAGAAGAGCAGATGCGTCGAAGTCTGAGAGCTAAACTGAATGGAATAGCTCTTTTGCTGTGTCTGGGATGGCAAGAGGATTGTAACAAGTAGAGATGTTGTCAGTAGCCTTAGTGTAAAGATCAGTAGTGATTTTACCGTTGTTCAGTGACACGTTGACGTCCAGAAAGGGTATGGATGAGAAAGAATAATTGGAAGTAAATTTAATTGTAGGGTGAATGTTGTTGAGATATGTGGTGAAGGTGTTGAGATCGTCTACTGAGTGTGTCCATATCATAAAAATGTCATCTATAAAGCGCCACCAGGTATGCGGTTGGTGTGGGGCATGTGATAGAGCGTTTGTCTCGAGTTTGGCGAGAAAAAGATTGGCATAAGATGGTGCCATTCTAGTTCCCATGGCAGTGCCGTGTACTTGCAAGTAGTGCTTGTCGTCGAATGAAAAGTTGTTCATAGTGAGTATCATGCGTATGAGGTCACAGAGAGTTTCAGTGCCGATAGTGGAGGTAGTGCGTTTGCGTGTATCGAGGAAGTAACGACATGCATTGATGCCTTCGTTATGGGGTATGTTGGTGTAGAGTGAAGAAACGTCAAGTGTAACGAGAATGGCATTGTTGGGCAGTTGTCCGAGATTTTCGAGTTTGTTGAGGAAGTGAGTGGTGTCTTTTATGAATGATTGGGTAGTCTGCACGAGAGGTTTGAGATGATAGTCTACGAACTGTGAGATGCGTTCTGTTGGATGTGCATTACTAGAAACAATAGGGCGTCCAGGGTTACCCTGTTTGTGAATTTTGGGTAAAATGTAAAAACGTCCGGTCTTAGTATCGGTTTGTATTAAAAACGTTTAGTGTCATCGTCAATGATTTGGTCACGGTGCATGCGTTGTACGTAAATACGTATGCGTTTTTGGATGTCATCAGTGATGTCCTTATCTAGAGTCTTGTAGAATTTGGTGTCGTTTAGCTGTCGTAGGCATTCGTTGATGTACCAATCCCGGTCCATGATGACTATACCGGACCCCTTGTCTGCGGATTTAATGATAATGTCAGTGCGTCTGCTAAGTAGTTTGCAAGCATGTCGTTCGCGTGCGGTTAGGTTGTCGCGTATAGGAGAATTAGTTGGAATTAGTTCATTTATTGTTTCGTCTACTCATTTAGTGTGTTACCAGCTAGGTGAGGGATGAAAGAAAAATTGAATCTCCCAAATAGAATTAACAGTAATACTTATCTTGGCTTCTTTAAATACTACTAATTTTGTTGGTGTATATATGAGTAGTACGCTGAACCAAGTATCTGGGCTTAAAAGCGTAGTAGCATGGGAGTTTTCTCTGACAGTATTTTCACCAAAAACGTACTGAGGCCTACAATTGGTACCAGGGGTTCTTTTCTTCGTTTAGCGGGTTAACCGTTCCTCCAGCTAAAAAAAAAACCTCTGGCACCCAGGGTAACTGAGTCCATTTCCTGTGAATTTTTAATTCATGAATTGCTCCTGGATCACGTACCAGTGCGATAAAAGCGAGTAAATTTTAATCAAAAATGATCCACAGTAAGTTATTACGAACTGGTTCATCTTACATTTTCGTCTTGTCTATGCGTAACCAAAAGCACTATTAAAAAATAGTTTCCAAGAGCTAAAATAGCCGTTTTGAAAACAATTTGGCAATTATTTTCCCTTGCCATCGATAAACAGGTCCCCTTTGCTTTTCAGATTCTTACTAACAATCCATGACGCTGCCTCTTTAACATTGCTGGCGAGGAAGAGAAGAGGCATATTAAAATAAACCCCAAAAGAGTGGCTCTAAAGC
>JAEMWC010001773.1:37500-47500 GCA_016490735.1 Pachyseris speciosa
AGTGATCTTACCTCGGGTTTCTTCCAAACGATGTAGATTAGGAGTGTGTTCCCTGCCACTGATGCAACAATTGTTATGGCGTACAGAACTGTGAATATGATCGATAAGGCCTCGCTGTTTGCCATCTTTCCTCTGTCGACAAATTACACGAAACAAAGCATATTACTTCCGCTGTTAATTAAATGCGTTATTCACTGTATCTGTAGTTGGGTGTAATTTTTTTGTCCAGGGTCGAGAGTCGAGAGTAGAATGTCGAGGGTCGATGGTAAATTTTCGAGGATCGAATTTATTATTATTATTTTTCTATTACTACTTGGTTTTTAACATATTTTTGGTATCTTGTGGTCGCAAGATTTCCCGCCTTTCTCAAGTTGACAGAAATGCTCGGATGCTCGTTTCTTCTCGTTAGTCGAAGTGATTACCCAAATAAAATTATGTTAGCTAAAGCGAGTTTTCGGGCTACTCATTCATACATTTTCCGTTGCATGGACAAATCGTGAAAATCGAGGTTCTACTGTATTTCGTATGCGCGTGTTGCAGGTAGTTTTATGGCAAGACGTCTACCACCGGCCGTTCTCCCGCCTAAGGAAGCTTAGTTGAAAGTAGTTTTAAATGGAAGTGTTTTGAAGGCGATTGTTGGCTTTTATCAGAGGCGCAAAACACAACCAAACAACGCAACCTTTTGTATTTTGGCTCTAACTAGCATATACTTTAAGGTGGTTATTTGAATATCTGGCGAAGTAACGGTTGATTTTCTTTTTTTGTTGTTGTTTTTATTTAGCGCTGTTGCCCAGCCCTGTGATTTTTATCCCTGATAGGAGTTTCTCTGTTAGATTGCTTGGGTAGCCTCTATCCTGCAAATGTTTTCTTTAACCCTGTTTTTTTGGATGATTCCGAAAGTCCTTGTTTTGGAGCCATTTGATAACGTTCAAATCGACAGAAAGTGGTTATAACTATATACCATTTTTAAGAGCATAGAGAGCCTTTTCCATTAAGACTTGTTGGTGAAGTGACAACGAGAATGAAAGAATGAATAGTACCCTCCACCCTCGAGCATTTTTGCAGTCCTAACTCTTTTTCAGTGGCATTCTCCCTGAAGGATCACCGAGCTTTTTTTTTTTTTTTTTTTTTTCACTGTTGGATTTTAAAATCAAATTGATTTCTTTGTGCCCTACCCGGCGTACGGATAATAAGACCAATCAGCTGGTATCAACTGGTGTCCAGCAATCTAATTACAAATCACATCAACTCAACTCAAATCAAATCAAATCAAATCAAACGTTGCTTTTGTGGGAGACGGCAAAACTACAGTACCCGAAGAAAAACCTCTCTGAGCAGAGTAGAGAGCCTACAAACTCAGCCCACATATGACACCAAGTCCGGGAATCGAACCCGGGACACATGCATTGGTGGAAGGCGAGCGCTCTCACCGCTGCGCCAAACCTGCTCCCTAAAGATGACTGGTGTCCTGAACTGAAAATGATTATATGAAATGGCGTTGAGGGACATTTTGATAGCCTGAGCAAAAAAGGGGGAAGGTATTTAAAGAAAAGTAGGTATCATTGTAAGAATAAAGGTTTAGTACACTGTATTTGTAATATGGCGTGTTATAAATAAATGACCGAAGGAAGGAAGGATCATTTCCCAAAATTTTAGTTCCCGACTTTAACAACTCCAAAATAATTCTAAGTACCACCCAAATCTCCTAATAACTAGGGTTTTCATGAAGTTTTATGTAGGGCAAGCCAGAAATTACTAGCGGCACACTTCTTCCTCTAGCCGCCGGCATAGACCAGTTTCGAGTTCGCCATGACCGCTGAATAAAAGTACTGAGAAAGCATTTAACAGGGTTAGCCTCGACCTAAAGTAAAATATTCACAAATTCCAGCGAGAAGATGACCTGTTTACAGCTGTCTATTGTTTGATTTTCAAGTTTGTGGCACCTTCCCGCCGGTATTTTGTGAATATTTTACTAAAGGTCGAGGCTAACCCTGTGCAAATGCGTTCTCAGTGCTTTTATTAAGCGGTCATGGCAAACTCGAAACTAGACTATTAAGAACTAGGAATTTGGTAGAAGACGATCCTTTTTTATTTGCAAATGTACGTTTTGTTCCTCCTTTATATAAAACAAGTTCCCTTTTATGCTACGAGAATGATGATAAGAAAGAACAAGCTTACCATCAGGGGACATTCCTCTATTAAAAAAAAAAAAAGTGGGAAGTGGCAACCAAAAAACTAATCAGTTAAAAAAATAAAGACTAAAACATTTTGGAAGAAAAGGTTTTAAAATGGGTATGGAGGACCCTAACGTGCTGGAGACTCACCATCTAAAATTAAAAAAAATTCAATGATAAAACACGAAGCATAATTGAAAAAAAAAAAAGGATAAAAGAAAAAAATTGAAACGTGAAGGAAAGAAGGAACGTAGAAACAAACGATAGATGGATGGACGAACGATGGACAGACAGACAAACGGACAGAGACTTATGAATGGATGGATAAATGGAGAGATAAACTGATGAATGCATAGATGTATCGTGATGTATGGAAGAAGGAGTATATATTGTGCTTAAATTGTGGTCGTTTTCTTTTAGGGACCCCTCCATCTCTATCTTCTTCTGCCGCCAGGATGGAGAATCTCACAGGAAGCCGGCTATGATCATGACGTACAAATTCTTTACTTTCTCCATTCATTCCCTGATATATTCTGGTAATGATACTCATGGGCCAGTCTATTCAAAACAAACTGAACGAACAACAACTCAAGTTTACAGCAGCATTCACTAAAGGAAATCTCTCTAAGGATCGGCGTTTTTAAAACTTATAAGCTTTATTGACGCACATTGAAAATGTTCTTTTACCGGCACTCAATGCAACGTTTTAATTACGAGCTTCAAACTTTCAATTCTTACAAATAGAGTGTGTTGTCAGTAGAAATCAATCTCGTACCCAGAGTCCTCAGGCTCTTTGGCCAGCGTTTAGTCGCCAGGAGAGACTCTGGGATGATGGACCGCCATATTCCCAGAAAATCTGGGGTAAAACAATGAAAGCCGTTATGGGACACCCAATCAAAAAAATTGATTTTTTTCCCATTATCCCAGAGTCTCTCCTGGCGACTAACCGCTGGCCAAAGAGCTTGGGGACTCTGGGTACGAGATTGAGTAGAAATGAGAAGAATTGGTGTTCTCTTTGTTTTTGTCATTCTGTTCCTCTGAAGGTCCAGTTTTTGTGCCACGCATCAGGCAAATTTCAAGTTGCCATTTCGTAAAGGATAGCCCGGATGGTTGTTTGTTTTGTTTATCGCCCAGGTATCTTGCTTCTGATCAGGATTGGCCTCAGATTACATTAAAGACCTATTGAGGTATAATGACTCGCGTCGCACACTAAGATCTTCAGACAATAGGTTGCTTGATGAGCCTAGAACGAATCTTAAAGCATATGGTGAAAGGGCTTTTTCCGTGGTGGCACCAAGGCTCTGGAATAAACTACCATTCCAGATCAGATTTTCATCATCAGAGGCAGTTTTTAAGGCTCATCTTAAGACTTATCTTTTTAAACGTGCATTTGATTTGTAGTTTTTATTTGTAGTTTTTACTTTTTATTTGTAACCTTATTGTATTATATAGCGCATTTAATTCTTAGGATCTTAATTTTTAGGGTATTTAGAGCATTGTAAAGCGCCATGGACAATTAGTGGAAGATGACGCTATATAAATGTATATTTATTTACTTATTATTCATCTCAATAAACTGAATTTTGATCAGATTCACAGCTGACTAGGTGTCGTTGTTTGAATGGATAACAAACTCGCTTCCTTTCGCATGTACATCTATGTGAAAGCTGTTCCATCCGCTTTAAGCAATGATTGAAATACGGTTTACGAAACTACTGGCTATCTACATCAGTTCTGAGCCAATGTAAATAGAATACTTTAATTTTTTCAAAAAGTGAAGCTTCTAAGTTTTCCTTGACTCAAAGTAGTCTCATTAAATTCATTCAACTTTGCCCAGAAATATTCACATCGAAAGGTTTTCGCGACCTTTTTGTTTATTGCACGTGATCGACAAATGTTTCCTTTTTTCGGTTCCTCCTTCTCTGCGTTCCTTTCTTTCACTGTTTTCCGTTCTGATTCTAAATTATGCGTCGTAGCGTTTTTGATAAAACAGTTATTCTACTCGGGCTATGCGCCTCGACGGTTATTTACCAATTCATATCCAGCGCGCCCTGGTAAAATAATCAGTTAATTCCAAAGCAGGGCGCAAAGATATAAAAACCCGAAATCATCAATTTTCAGTTCCCATGGTTTCTGTACCTGATTCATAGAACGCTGTTATAATTTAATTGACACAATTTCGACTACTCCATAATTCAAGTGAAGAAAATGCTGTCAAAATTCAACCTTTCATTGTTGTTTTGTCAGCGGAAAGTACGGATCTGCACTTCTGTAGGTTCGAAGTTCTATTCTGGAACTTTTGAAGTGTCGATGGGGATACTCATAAACCAGCGAAGCCGTTCTTGACAGCTCATGCTCTGATAGTTTAATACCGTTTCCCATCTGTTAAATAATATTCTCCTCTTTCACGCATTCTGTTTCGTTTCTCATTTTGGCAGATAAACCAGCGAAGCCGTTCTTGACAGCTCGAGCTCTGATGGTTTAATACTGTTTCCTGTCTGTTTAAATAATATTCTCCTCTTTTACGCACTCTGTTTCGTTTCTCATAATGGCATTTTGGCCCATACACTATTTATTAGACAACAACACTTTATTTCGCTCTTGCACTTTACAAATTTAACACATGCACAGAAATTAAAAAATAAAAACTAAACAAGTACAAAGCTACAGCCTGGAGTCTAAGTAACTGGGCTCGGCCGTATGATTTAATATTGAACTTGGTCAGCGATCGTTTTACGCTGACGTTCTCGCTAGAGGATGGACGCCGTAATTGAGGATTCCACTCCTTAAGACATTTAATTCTCTGGAAATTTACCAATAGCTTTGACTACATCTCGGTCAGAACCTAAATCCGTAAATCAAAGTTCCTCTTCATAAAAATTTGCACAATGCGCAATGTGCAGTCGGCATCAGTGAATCGAAACGCTATTCCATCACATCAAATATAAAACGCGATTCACGATAGCTCCAAAACGTGAAACCAACCTTGCATCCCTATTAAACACACAATTACGGGACATGTTTTTATGTTCAACTTGATTTTTCCCTTACCTTGGTGATTTCCTTTCCTGATTTGACTACCAGAACGTACGAAAATGGAACAGATAGCGCAGGGTGTTCGGCAAGAAACAAATATTTTAGTGGCTATCTCTTTCCCGTTGCATGTTGATTCTTAAATTATTAATTTGTATTATTATAGCAGGTGTCCATTCTTCATTTATACTGACACCTTTATCAGTCCCTTCTTGGTATTGACTATGAATGAGCGCTTAATTGAAATTTGAAACATCGAAAAATTTACCGTGTCACCACCGACGGTTAATGGAAACGACGCCTTCAAAGCCGCTGTCATCATTTTAAGAAATTAAATTTGAACACACGAAGGTATAATAAAACAGCTTGTAAGGCTTTAAGTGCTATGTTAATTTAAACGCGCCTTATTGCTTTCAAGGAACCTGCCTGTGCAGATGTGGTTGGCCGTTTTAAACAGAACCTACCTACAGGGGATGTTAAAATTGACGGGTCCAATTTGATAGTCCCATTTTTGGGCTTGCTGATTATTTGTTATATTAGTTTAAGCAACAAATGTCAACGAAGCAATTAGGTTCGCTGGTGGAAATTGACACGAGTATTTACTTTTTTTACTTGAATACTTAGAAGTCAAGGAATTATACGCCATTTCTTGAACCATAACCTGGACATTTGTTTTGCTTATCCCCCGTAGATCTTGTTTCCGACCAGGGCTGGTTAGACAATGTTCCAGTCTTTCAAATAAATTGAAATTGTGTCTCCTGTTGTTTTGATGGATTACAAATTTGCTTCCTTCAGCTCGTACATCTACCTAAAAGCCGTTCCACCCTCTCTTTGAGCAATGATTGAATATTATTTTACCAAACTACTGACCATTTACAACCATTCAGAGCAAATAAACTCTGTTTTTTTTTTTCCAAAAAGGACCCTAAAGTGAAGCTTCAACGTTGATCTCGGACATTTTTATTGAATTCATTCAACTTTGCTTGGAAACGTTGCAACACACCGAAAGGTTTTTGCACCCTTTTTTGTTTAGTTATGTGATGGACAAGTCTTACCTTTTTTGGTTTTCTCTTTCTCTGAGTTCCTTTCATTCACTTTTTTGTTCAGATTGTCAATTATGTGTCGTAGAGTTTTTTTTTTTTTTTCATATCCACCGCGCCCTCGTAGAATAATTGTTAATAATCTTTTATACGTAAAAGCCACTTACTACCTTGACTGTGGTTTGCGGGCCAAAAGACCAAATTAGTCAAGAAGACTAAAGCAACATACGCAAATCTAGTCAGTTAGCTTCACTTCGGCTCAACATAAACAGATACGGGAAAGAAAGAAGGCCTTTTAGCATTGCATCAACTATTTCAATCAAGTACTACTACTACACGTTCTTTGACCAGCCCTTAAGGGGTTACCATAAAGATTTTGCTGGTCCACAACACCGAAGGCTCTATCGTTTTTGTGCCGCTCATCACACTTACTGTCGCTTGTTTTTAAGCGCTCACTGCAGCTAACATATCGGTAGGTAATTAATAATAATAACAATAATAATAATAATAATAATAATAATAATAATAATAATAATAATAACAATAACAATAATAATAACAGCATTTATTTAAACACGATTAAAAAGTTCAGCAAAGCTGATGTGGTCGAGTACAATCAATAAAATTAAGCTTCCTAACTAATCACAATAAAACTAATATATAAAAAATTCTACGTATTTACAATATATGTGGCTTAAAAGTACACTTGAGTGACTTTTTAAAAGCCTCAATGTCACAAATTGATCTCATTTGGTTTTCCAGGGCATTCCATCGAATAATTGACTTGTATGAGCATGATTTCGTGATCATATGAATCCTACGCCTGGGTAACTTAAAGGTCATTTTCCTCCTGAAATCGTAGCTACTTACAAACTTTACAAACAAACAGTTCATAGGACACGGTAATTTGTAAGTGTGTTTTACCAGCTAGTTTCTACCTCAGAATCCTCATGCCTGTGGGTTGGTGGGTTGAGGCACTCCTCTGAGGGAAAACACGAGGTGACAAACAATTTCATAGCGAATGGATCGCCGAAAGTGTTTGAGAAAGCCACGAGCGATTCACAAGTGAGGTTGTGTCTTTGGCCGGGCCTTTGGCATTCCGGGAACTGGCATGGCAATGTTGGCGAGTTTTGACTTGCATATAATGTAATCGGTGCACTATTTTGTCAACAGGATCGGGTGGCTGGACAGTTCCAAAAAATGTCTGAAATGGAAATTGGTAGTCTGCCATGCCGCCGTTATGCAAGAATCAAGTCCCCAGAATTCCATTTGGGTCATAAAGGCGAAAATTGGAGACCAGTGAGCGCAATTGAAATCAAAATTCGATCACTGGCGATTTTCTCCTTGTTGCTGAAAATGGATTTTATCATATTTAAAAGGCATTTAAATATACTATTTAACTTAGCCCGATGAATTAATGGTTTTAATTTGTATTTTAATGATGTGCGATGTTATCCTGCACGATAACAAAAAAAGACATATGGTACAAGCCGTCAAACAGTGCGTAAATGCTAATGTCGTTGTTAAATTCACTGTCAAGTTGAGATCAGCATCCACCAGATGTTTTCTAACGAAGAAAGAAGAAAGAAAGAAGAAAGAAATTTTATTTATACACGGTTAAGATTTAAAGCTGCAAGCTTGTGGGGCCGTGTGGGAGAAATGCTGGTTTTTGAGGAGTGGGGAAAACCGGAGTACCCGGAGAAAAACCTCTTGCAGCAGAGTAGAGAACCAACAAACTCAGTCCACTTATGACGCTAAGTCCGTGAATAGAACCCGAGACACATTGGTGGAAGGCGAGCGCTCTAACTACTGCGCCAACCCTCCTCTGCTTAATTAGAAAACCTGAATACTTGGAAAAAGAATGGCAAACAAGACTAATACTGGCTCATTCTGCCTGCTGTCTTGTCGACTTCAGTGAACGAGTCTAGATATCACGGCCACTAACCTTCGCGATTGGACCTCGAGGTGGAGATTCCTCCAACGCCCAAGCTAAGGGATGTGCCATGGAAGCAAATCACCGGGAAATTGTACCAACTGTACCACAGATTTTTGCTAGGACGAAACACTCATCCCACTAATCAGTATAAAATCGCTCGTAATAATCCTTGCGCCTTCTGTGGGAACTGCTTGCTCATAAAAGCTTTTTACAAATTTTCCAGCTTGCGAACTGCGTCAAACGTAATTCTAGTGAGTTTGTGCGTCGCAGACACTTTTATCGCGATCCTTTATTTCCTCGAAATCAGCGTATTGACTCTAACGGTAAGTTCTGTTGATAAAAACTGTTCCAAAATTTTTAAGATAACCGCATGGTGTAGCACGCTACTCCTCGCGGTAATCATTCTTCATCTCGCGTTGATCATCGTCGAACGTTTCATCACCGTCAAGTTCTCCTTGTGGTACCACACCATAGTGACTATCCGCCGCGCGCTGTTCGCGTCTATCGTGGCATGGCTGTGGACTGTGGCAGTGACTGTTATTTTTCCGCAGGGTCTCAGAGCAGGCAGCAACGACGACGCCGCATACGAAAGCCTCCTTCAAGTGTTACATCCATGCCTCAAAACAAAGAAAAAAGGACCAAGGAATAAACTACCGCCGTTATCCAAGGGATATCTTATCTTCCATGTCAAGTTACAGCTTGTCATCCCTTTGGTGGTCATTCTATGATCGTACACCCTCATTTTCATCGTTCCCACCAGCACAGGAAGCAAATGAGAGAACAAGACGACAACCAAGGACTTGCCGCCATTAAGCATGAAATTAAAGCGGCTCGCACTTTCGCAATTGTTATAACAGTCTGCTTCACCGGCAAATTACCAGAGTTGGTCACCACAAGCCTCCAGTTTTTCGGTGAGCTGGCTGATGATGATGATGTTGATGACAATGATGGTTCTCTTCACAAGCGCAGAAAGCATCTTACAATCATCAGCAACAACATTGCATTTAGTTTAAATGCCATCTGCAATCTCCTTATTTACGGCTGGAAAAACGAACAATTTAAGAACGTTTTTCGCGCGCTTCTTAAGTGCGGCTAACTACAGCACTTCTATTTTTCTTGTAGCCAACCCACACGGCACTGAACGAGTAAATATTCGTAACAACGGAATCAGCGAGTGCCGAAAAAGAACAAGAACAATGAAAAACGGCATAAGTACTCAGTGAGGGTTTGTAATATAGTTTTAGCTTGCTACGTGAGTACTCCACACGCACAACAGGCTCAGGGAGGGAAGAAAGACTGCTGAAGAAGAACTGAACTTAGTCTAGCAGAGCAAAACACTAACTTTTTGCATTTCATTCTTAGTACCGTTATGTGTGAAGCTGGTCTTACAGCTGAGTTTAGCTGTGGCTGTAAAAAGACTCTTCAGAGTGGTTATCAAAAAGCATTGTATGTTATAAAGATGTAATAGCGGGGCTTCGGCGGCCCGAAGGGCCGCGAAGCGGAGCACTATACTTATAGAAACCCGTCAACTGCTCTTCTCATGGTAAAAATGGCTAGCGGTATTTCTCGTGGGCGCGTACGACGACGATGACGACGTTGCCCAATAATTAATAGTATCCTAACAATAATCATAGTAATCCAATATGGCGGCCAACATGGCGGCCATACTTCAGCTGATCACCTAGTTTATAGCGTATATCTTTGATATAGGGCATCCGTGTCATGGTCAATTGAAAGCTGGCAAAAGAAGGTTTCCGCTGACCAGTATCACGCGACCATATCGAGGGCTCAAGTTTAATGCTCATCGAGGTCAGCTG
>JAEMWC010001773.1:52500-85000 GCA_016490735.1 Pachyseris speciosa
AAGATGGCGCTTTTACCAAAGCCAGCTGGTAAAATTGCAGGCCTCTTGCTCCGGTTTCAGACGAATTTGTTTGCCGTTTTGCGGAAGATCATTCAACGTTTCCTGAACAGAAAATTTGAAAGATTCCTCATTTCGTCGTGTTTCTGATGTCGGATTTATGTATGAACTGTCAAATTTCTGATTTACTTCTTGACTGAGAAGCCACTAACCAATAAAAATGCATCATTTCTCCCCATTCGTGGGCGAACGGCGTTTGGTAAAATGTGTGGGATTGATTGCAGGCGATTCCTTCGCCCCCCACCCCCTCCCCGCTTGTTTCCATTTTTTTTCTGACCGCAGTGTCACGCTCGTTCGCCCGCTTGCTTGCTCAATCTTCCCGCGCAGCGTTTGGCAAGGAATCGACTGCTTCGCAGGCTACTTAAAAACCAATTGACCCTTCCGAATTTCGGAAGCCCGTAATAACGCCAAGACGTTTCCGAATTTCGGAAGCCCCTAATATAACACCAAGAGGTTTCCGAATTTCGGAAGCCCCTACCAACACCAAGAGGTTTCCGAATTTCGGAACCCACTAACAACATCAAGACGTTTCCGAATTTCGGAAGCCCCTAATAACGCCAAGACGTTTCCGAATTTCGGAAGCCCTTACCAACACCAAGCCGTTTCCGAATTTCGGAAGCCCCTACCTGCACCAAGACGCTTCCGAATTTCGGAAACCCCTAATAACGCCAAGACGTTTCCGAATTTCGGAAGCCCCTACTAACACCAAGACCTTTCCGAATTTCGGAAACCCCTACCAACACCAAGACGTTTCAGAATTTCGGAACTCACTAACAACGCCAAGACGTTTCCGAATTTCGGAAGCCCCTACCAACACTAAGACCGGTTTCAGAATTTCTGGAACCCGGACTATGAGTTCCCCAAATATGTTACAGAATATATTTATCCTCCGGTTATGATCGGAATAGATGGATTTGGTGTTGAAAATATATCTGAAAATCAAATCAAATACCACAGGCTCGAAATTTACTCGAAAGTTGATGTAAACGGGATTCCAGATCCCGAATGAAGGTACGCACGAAAAATGTCAAAAGACTGCTGAATTAACGTATTTCGACACCTTCAGCTACCGTATTTATTAACTGCTCACGGAAATCTTTTTTTGGAAATTTTCTTTTGCTAATTGCTACACTAATTATTCGTCTAATCAACAAGAGCAAAACTTAAATGTTGAAAATTTTTATCCCCGAGCGTTTACAGTAACCTGAACTTACGCCTCATTTCACACACGCACGATTGTTCGTTGAACTGAAAAGAATACCATGTAAAAATCTAGCCTAAACAACCAAAGTTATAAAAAGGGAAATTTCACATACAGGCAAATGTTAATACTCACCAGAGGTCGCGGTCTTGTCAAATACTTCAATTTCGGGTTCCGAGTCTGAACGACAAAGATCGTTCGTTGATCGTTCGACTGTCTTGAGGAGCAGAAGCAGTTTCCTTGATTGGAATACTATGACATAAATTAGTGCAAGAACTCGAACACTTATCATCAAAAACTATCGTCTGAAATATTTCAAGCGAAGCAGTGGAGACATCAGGAATGTTTGATGGGCTATTCGACAGTTCCATTTCGAACAACGACACGAACTTAAATTTGTGGGCAAAGAATAGGTTATTGTTCACTTTATCGGAAATTAAAGATTAGAAGCCGGCTTCCAAGCATAGTTCCGTCACCTTGAACGACTCTGGGAAGAATTTTTTTTCTCACACCACAAGTCGAACATATATCTACCAACTAAGGGACAGACAAGGGACGTTATATACTCTATAACCTTGCTGTATCACTGACGGTACCAACTATCAACTTACATTAGGTTAGTGTAAGTTTTGAAATGACCGCGTTGATTGCAACTTGACAATAACAAAACCGACCACTGAATCTAGATCAAAGGGATGAGCTGTGTTTGTTGCAACTGACAACTACAACCCAGTAGATTTCGAAACCACATTTTTATCTGGAAACTTTGAAGCGCCAACGCCCCTCATTTGAAGTTTGGTTTGTCATCTGCTACCGAAAAAATCTGTGCAAAAAAATCAGTTGAACAAAGAATTCTGTTTCTTTGCCGCTTTTTCACACCTCTTCTAAACAAATATGAACCGTGAGAAAATGTAAATGCTAAGAAAATGTCACGTAGCTCACTGTCAGCTTGGAATAAGTGAGATCAGCACATAAGAGCTCTGTTAGTTAGTCACTAGCCTTGCTTTAGTAATCAGTGTTTCAGTTCCTGATAACAACATCGTCCCAAGCAAAGAAGTTGTGGTTCATTACGGGGTGTTGACGGTAAAGCGAAGATTGTCGGAAATGGCCTTGCTTTGAAAAGTTCGAAAGGACTAGAATATTGATGTTTACTAGAAGTAAGCGCGCCGTCGGCCCATAAAAAAGGAAAGGAAAGGAAAGGAAACTTTCTCTTCAGTGGTTGCATGGAACGTAAATGCCTTGTTTCGCCTTTATTCAGGAAATCGTCTAGATTGTTCGGCCATCGCTTTCCTAAAACAAAGAGATTTTACAGAAGCCGTTGGCTGTGATGGTATATTAATGTGATATATGTTAGTCAGTTCTCGTTTGATGCAAGGGTTGCCATTTTTTTTTAGGAAATGGGATGCTAGCAGGCTTGAAGGTGAGGAGGAACAGCATCTTCGTTGGGCAAACAGGAAGGAGAAAAAGTAAATTTGTTGCAAATCTCAGAGAGAAAGCTGGTTCGTCCGAAGGCGCCCAGTAACAGGCTGTCTTTTGTTTTCATTGAAATACAATATATGTGTTATCATCAATAGTTATGAAATTGTAGGTTCATATGTTTCCGTGAAAGAAATGAGTGTGAATGATATATGAAATGAATCATATATGAACTGCGGAAATGAAATCAAATGAAAATTTTTTTCAGGCTTCTCTTCGCAATTGCATAAATTGCGTTCATAACTGCGAGGATCATTCTTCATTTGATTTCATTTCCGCAGTTCATAGATGATTCATTTCATATAGCATTCACACTCATTTCTTTCACGGGAACATATGAACCTACAATTGACCTGCTCCCAACGTCAGTGGCTTCATAGCTCAGTTGGTTAGAGCATCGCACCGGTAATCGCGAGGTCACGGGTTCAAACCCCGTTGAAGTCCTGAATTTTTTTTTTCAGGCTTCTTTTCGCAATTGCATAAATTGCGTTCATAACTGCGAGGATCATTCTTCATTTGATTTCATTTCCGCAGTTCATATATGATTCCTTTCATATATCATTCATAGTTATGAAACTAGTAAATATTTTTTCGTTAGATCTTGTTCTAAATTTCATTTTATGTTGTAACGTGTTTAATTCTAACATTAATGAAACGCATTTCTTTTACTGGTTTGTAAAGACTGTGCTAATCCTAGAAGAAGTGTTGAGAGGACCCACAATTCGGACAACCTTTCGAGTTGGATAGAGCAGATTGTTTTTCCTAGCCGAAGATCTCCGATGATCGTTTTTATTTTTTTCCAAGACAAGTGTTGAAGGGGTCCGAAATTCGGAAAAACCTCTCAAGTTAAATAATAATGGTAATTTGGTTTTCCTCGGATAACCGTTGAAGGGGTCCGAAATTCGGAATACCTATCAAGTTAAACCGCAGTAATGATCGTTTTTCCTAGGAGAAGTGCTGAGGGAGTCCGAAATTCGGAATACCTCTCACAGTTAAATATTAATGACCGTTTTTACTCGGAGAAGTGGTGAGGGGCTCCGAAATTCGGAATACCTCTCACAGTTAAATAGTAATGACCGTTTTTCCTCGCATAATTGTTGAGGGCTCCGAAACTCGGAATACCTCTCAAGTTAAATAGAAATGACCATTTTTTCCTCGGATAATTGTTGAGGGGCTCCGAAATTCGAAATACCTCTCACAGTTAAATAGTAATGACCGTTTTTCCTCGGATAAGTGTTGAGGGGCTCCGAAATTCGGAATACCTCTCAAGTTAAATAGTAATGACTGTTTTTCCTCGAATAAGTGTTGAGGGGCTCCGAAATTCGGAATACCTCTCAAGCTAAATAGTAATGACCGTTTTTCCTCGGATAAGTGTTGAGGGGCTCCGAAATTCGGAATACCTCTCAAGTTAAATAGAAATGACCGTTTTTCCTCGCATAATTGTTGAGGGGCTCCGAAACTCGGAATACCTCTCAAGTTAAATAGAAATGACCATTTTTCCTCGGATAATTGTTGAGGGGCTCCGAAATTCGGAATACCTCTCACAGTTAAATAGTAATGACCGTTTTTCCTCGGATAAGTGTTGAGGGGCTCCGAAATTCGGAATACCTCTCAAGTTAAATAGTAATGACTGTTTTTCCTCGAGTAAGTGTTGAGGGGCTCCGAAATTCGGAATACCTCTCAAGCTAAATAGTAATGACCGTTTTTCCTCGGATAAGTGTTGAGGGGCTCCGAAATTCGGAATACCTCTCAAGTTAAATAGAAATGACCGTTTTTCCTCGGATAAGTGTTGAGGGGCTCCGAAATTTGGAATTACTAATTTGGAAAAAGTAAAATGTATTCTTGTCAGTAGGCTTGCTCAAAATGGAATAAATAGTGCGATTTTGACGGAATTGTCATATTTTAAATCGTGCCTCCTATGAAACCAAATTTTCCTCCTATGAAATGCCCTACTTCGCACCGATTGGCAAAATTCTTCAGTGCGTTGTTGTTATCATGCACGGAATTTCTCTAAAATGTAATACCACAAATTAGTTTGGAACGCGTTCTAGATATAAATAACAATCTACTCATTTTGGACACTAGTCGAATTGTTTGTTTGTTGTTTTGCTTGGCTGACTGTACATGTTCTCCGACGTCTTATTAACACGTACTCGCAATGAGTCCACGTACAGTATCACTCATGTTTTGCGCGACGAGGGCAATTTCAGCAGCTTTCTGAAAACTGGCACAAGTGATATTAATCCTTAATTTTGTTTTCGGCCCCATGCGATTACTTATCCAAACTATCAGGATTTTGTTTTCATTTTTCTCTTTTCTACGACATTTAAGCTTATGTCTAAGCTTAACTTACTACGAAATATGCTTGTTAGGCCCCGGCTAAAAGATCACACATTTTCATCCAACATCGTATTTGTCACACATAACGTTTGGTGGCTAAACGCAAAAACAACGTTTCACCAAACACCGAGTCAAGTGAGTCCAAGAAATGATTTTTGCGTATTATCGCTGAAATTTTCGACGTTATGTGGTTCATTTGATTGCTTTGTACCGTTTGCGCACGATTTGTTTGTTGGAGTGGCTAAACGATAAAACTTTTGTTCGAAAAGCGAAATTTTGGATGAACATGTTGGATCAAAGATGGAAAGCCATTTAATGCATATGCACCATTGAGAGAGGTGGCGAAACCTTCAAAAATGCTTGTCCAACGATGTTGGGTGAAAATATTTGATCGTTCTTTGATTGCTAAACTTGTTTTCGAACAAACACGCGTCGACTGTATCGTTTTCTTGTAATGTTTTTAGGTTTTTGAACCGCAGTCAATTCCTGTTGAATGCTCTAAACATAAATTATTGGGGCAAGGAAAGCCATGCGGTGTTGCTCAATACCAGTAAAAAATAATAATAATCGTGGAGCTCCGCTTTTAGGCTTGGCTAAATCTATATATTATACAATAAGTAATGATTGATTCAATTCCAGACTTAGGCCAGACCAGACCAGGCTGAAAATAAAGCAACTATTTCTAGTGTTCTTCACGTTCTCGGGTATTTATTTGACGATAAAATCATTTTATTTTCCGGGCTGGATTTACGAATTGTATTACCTCGAGCACTTTTTGGGTCAAAAAATTTAAAGGATCTAATTTTTGCTATTTTAGTTAATTGATATAATTTTTTCTTCAAGCCGCTTTCAACAGCGTGCATGACAACTTTCCTTTAAGTTTACTCGCCTTTTCGACTAGATAGCTTTATTTTCTCTTGCTTGCATCTTTAAAATTGCAGTTTTATACTAAAGAAATGCTTTGCGAACACGTTTTTTAGTTTCGCGGTTAACAAATTTTGACAGCCATACTCTTTTTCGGACTATAAATAAAATCGTTTGTTATCATGGTTCCTATCCAGTCAAATCGCACGAACCTCCTCTTGGCAGCATGTGCTAGAAATCAGCCTGCACTGCACATGCGCTTCATCCTCATTGACAACTTATTATAGCCACAAACGATTCCGCGTCAAAAAAGAAGTTTAAATGCCGAGTTCAGCCTGATTACCTTAAATTTGTACGTGCTTCTCAGCTATCACGAGTTATAAAACATTTCAGTATGAACAGCATCCTCAATAACAATATATAGTATCTCGATTTATCACAATAAATAGACGTTTAGCTTTTCAGATGTCGGCTCTTGTCATTATAACGCCTCTAGCGGTCCGGAGCGATGAGAGGCGGCTGTGTTCGCAGGCTATCCTGTCACAAGATGTCCGGCAAAAATCTTCATTTGTCAAGAGACAGTTGATTTTGCTGTAGCCGATTTGTGTCGAGTGATTGGCAGTCAGAATGTCAAATAGATCAGCAAGCTGTCTAACCTTGGTAATCAAATGAAGCCTAACTAAGCCTATAATCTTTGGCTATTTGATTTCAAAAGCTAAGCTTTTCGAAGACACACAGTCACAACTGACTATTTTAGCAGAAAAGAGAACATGCAACCTGGTCTACTTGATTAAAGAGGATATGGGTTTGTTGTTTTCTCCAACTCGCAGCTGTTTAATTAATGCCGGACAAATGATCATGAATTGTGACAGACGTTGCATCAACAAAAAGAAATTACAAATTAAAGATTATTTGTTCCCCTGACGTGAAAGCGACATAATTCTGGTGCAGTTTCTGCGTCGCGGTCAGTTCGCTCGCGATCGCGTTTACCATGAAAATAATCCCCTTCCTTGTTAATGATGAAAGTTTCAATTTTCTTTGCAAGGATTTAGCTTGATATACATTCCGTTCATCATCGTTCTGAGTTTTGCGTTGATCTGTAAGGAACAGTTTTCATCCACATCCCAACTGATAAACCAAGCATCGGCGCCTACAAAGCGGCTTCAGACATTTATTTTTCATAAATTTTATGTATTAATTATTTTTGTTTTTGTTTTAATACTTACAGTCACGTCCGTGAGATGTTGCAAGTTACCATATGTTGACGTAGATGTTAATAGATCACCATGCACGTACTATGATGCCCTGGAGTCAGGCCTCCGCGCGCCTTTCTCTCCTATCAAGGTCTAGCTGTGAACTGTGGTTGTAATATTATAACGGCGTGTGTATCGTTTTTCAATGAAGGCTTTGAAAAATAAAAATATACATATTTATTTTCCCCACGAGCTGAGAATAAACGTTTCAATAAGAGATAATGTGTTTGGTGTTACATTGAATGATCAGCTGTGCGAAAAACGAAAGACTGTTTACCCGAGGGCAATCAATTTACTCTCCTCTGTGAATGAAATGACGGCGTGATGGGGAACATTAATGTAGCTCTTTCGTTTTTTAAGACAGGGAGTCGAAAATTAGCTTGCTAATGACTAATGCCTCAGCGGATGTAAAATACATAAAAAGAAAAGAAGGCGAAAAGAAACAGTAGGCGGCTAATTTGGCCAGAATATTCTTTAAAATAACATTCAAATGTCTCGTAGTCTAACCCATCTGAGTTAGCATCAAATTAAGGGTTTGGCAATCAACAAACTGTTCATTCGACAGTTTGCAAGACGCCCAGTAAAATGATGATAGTGATGTTTTAGAACGGCTAGAACCAGGCTCACGCGAAGTTAATTAGTGTGGCCCTTTGTAAAATAGTGATGATAAAAAGTACTAGTAAAAATCAAAAATGAGATAAAAAGGATAACTTCAAGCTAAAGATACCTGAATGATGATAGTGATGTTTTAGAAGGGCTAGAACCAGGCTAACGCGAAGTTAATTAGTGTGGCCCTTTGTAAAATAGTGATGATAAAAAGTACTAGTAAAAATCAAAAATGAGATAAAAAGGATAAATTCAAGCTAAAGATACCTGAAGCTCATATAAAAGATTCTAAGTTAAACGTAGAAATCATACTATACTATTTTAAAAATCTTTTATGACTCATGTGAACGTTTGAAAATTAGTATATTTGTTCATGTCTTCACGCCTCCATAATAATACGTTTTGTTGCCTGTTTTCGTAGTCGTTCCAGGAATATTAACTTACATTTCCTTTGAAAACCAGAAACTTTGCCCAATCTTTCAAAAGAAATCTGGAATTCGAAACAGAAAATCGAGCACGATGGACTCGTGTTTAGGAGACAGGGATTTGTCGGACCGAAATATGTTTTGAACTTCGACTTCGACTTCGACTTCGAACCGCTCATACGACGACGACGATGATGATGATGGCGATGATAAGGACGATGACGATGACAATGACGAAGATGATGATGACGATGGATGGATGGAAGTTTACAGGAACGATTTTACTATTTTACTCCCAGTTAATTTAACGACATTTTAGAGGGAAGCTCCGCGAATTTAAATCAAACAACACTTCGATATATTGGCTTCTTTGATCCATATTTGCGCATAATTTACAAGCTAAAAGTTGAAGGTACTATTATACATGCATTAGGAGTTTCCGGCTTCCGGTAGGATTGCAATGCATTATGGGACGATTGGCCCATAAAAGTGAGCACCAACTTTAGATGGTCCGCCATATTGGTTTTCCGTCTCGGCGCGGTCATATCGTTCCTGGCTCGTTTTGCAATCATATATCTACCCTGTAGGGAAAAGTAGCTCCTGTACAAAGCTTCAAAGAGGTAAGATTATTTAAAACAACCATACATTCTTGGCTGGCACGACTTAAATGCAATGCAAATGCGAGCTCTTTGAATAAACGTAAACAAGATTCAACTTAACTAAAATATGTCATACTATGTCTTTTAGCGATACGGGATTTGGACACCGAAATTGCGTGGTAAAAGGATCTCCAAGTAGTGGAAAGAGGCTGAATAAATGGGCAACATCCCGTTGTGAGCTTCACGATTGTATTCATGGCACGGCTAATTGTAACTGCAAGCCTCCATTTCAACTCTTTCCATTTCCAACGGCACTCAAAAACAACAACGGAAGGATAGCGTGGACGAGAGCTGTAAACAGACAGGATTGGAAAGGAAAAATGTGGAAACCCACAAAATCTTCAAGAGTTTGTAGTGAACATTTCTTACATGGGAAACCTACAAAGGAATGCCCAGACCCTGTTTTAAAGCTGGGGTACACGCCAAATCTTAAACGTAAAAGGAAACCTCCTTCCTTGAGAGAAGAGCCCCCTGTGAAGCGACGGAAGAAAAAAGCTGGTAGTCTTCTTAACGGCAACAAATCTACAAGTACTGAAACGATGGATAAGTCAAACAACTGGGAAATAAAAGGCATTGCAGAGTCTTTGAATGTTCATGCAGCAAACAGCAACAGCTCAACAGGAACTTTCAATACCTCAAATGAGTCAGGCAGACCACATCTCATAACGCATAATCACTGCTACTGCTATGCATGAGAAACAATGCAGGAAACCAGGATTTTGTACAGATGATGGATGTCTTGCAAAACGCAAGGAGAAAGATCAGGAAATACTGCATCTGTGAGAGACAAGTGAAGATCTATCCCAAAACCTAAAACTTGCCGAATCTAAACTGAAGAAGAAGAAGAAGGGTAAGTCCTAACCTATGCTGACTTGAATGACAAATCTGTAAAATTTTTAACAGGCATTCCCAAAAAGTCTACATTAAATAAATTGTATGATATAGTGAAGGCAATGTGAAAAAGCTGAAATACTGGAGCGGCCCTGCAAAATCAAATCGTAAGGGGAGAAATTTTAAAAAAAACTCCCCTCAGAAATTTGGACCAAAGAGAATCCTGTCCCAAAAGAATGAATTTCTCATGACAATGATGAAATTGCGCCTCGGATCGACTAATCTTGATTTGGGACAAGGGTTTGATGTTTCAGAAACTACAGTCTCCAATATTTTTGCAACCTGGATTAAAACATTAGCCAGTGAGCTCAAATGCTTGGTATACAACCCTTCAATTGAGGTTGTAAACAAAACACTTCCACAGAAATTCAAGAAACCTGGGTACTCTAAAGTGCGTCACTTTATTGACTGCACAGAGATTTATATAGAAACACCAAGTGATCCAGTGTTGAGAGCAGCAACCTGGTCAGACTATAAACAACACAACACTGCTAAAATTCTTGTTTCTGTCACTCCCAATGGTGCCTTCAACGTTGTTTCTGATGCATGGGGTGGCAGAACTTCAGATGTCCATTTAACAAGAGAATCCAAATTCTATAACATATTGGAGCCATATGACGAAGTCATGGCCGACAGAGGGTTTACTATTGCAGAGGATCTGTTGTTGAGAAACGCCAAACTACATATTCCACCAGGAAAGCGTGGAGAAGAACAATTTGCCAAAGCATCCATAAAAAAAACCAAGACAATTGCAAATTTACGAATTTTTGTATAGCCAGCAACCAGGCGTATGAAGACCTTTCGTTTAATCAAACATGAACTACCAATCTCATTACTTAGCCATATTGATGATATTATTGTTGTCTGTGCAGCCATTTGTAATCTGTATGTGCCATTATGCAAAGTGTAGATATACAGGCATGACCATTCAAGAAGTTGGTTGCTTCTGACTTTTTCTTATTGTCTCCCTGAAAGTGGGTTCATTAGAGGAGGCAGAGTGCTCTATAGAGTGCTTTATAGAGGTGGGGATATAATGGACTATGTACTAGTTGCTATTTATCTTTTGGGGGATGAGAGAAGAGTGAATATGGGTGTGGGTTGTGGCACACAAGGTGTTATCAGAAGAGAAAATTATAGATAAATAGAAGGACAGCCGAAAAACAAATTAAATAGCAACCGGATGTAAATCAGAGAATTTGCAGTACATATATACTACCAACATCAGGGCCTTATGATTCACATCAATAAAGAAGATAATCTTTGTCTGGTTATTGCACCATTTATAGTGTGTTTTTACTTAAACCTTAACACCACTGAGAGCCCATAATTATCCCATTATCACTGGATTGAAATCAAGGTATTTGTTTTAATTACAGCTTCTGGGCTGGGCCAGGAAATTTGTGTAGAACCATGTAAGATTTTCTTCCACCTTGGCCCAGTAATTGGCATCAAATCTTATTGTCTCCACATGGTATCCTTTCCGAGTATACACCATGAAATCACACCAGTTTCTATTGGTTACAGCCATCTGGCCTTGGACTTGTGTAAAATATGGATGTTTTTGCTTAAGTTTTACTTGTCCAAGCTTGTTGCATAAATATGACAAATTATCTGGAGAAGGCGTTTCATTGGCAATGCAATAAGGACACTTAATTTCAAGTACACCTTTACCACAGCATGAACATTCTAACAAAAGATCAGGGGAGCCCCTAGGTACTGTCTACTTTTGTCTACAAAAAGACCACATTCTCGATAGGTTGCATCTTTGTGATGTTTCTTAAAGTATGTATTCCTGTTTAGCAAGGACCTCCATGTTCCTGCCATATTTCAGAGCTGGTAAGTTTTCAGGGGGTGGACTATTACCTAGTAAGCTTTCAACAAGTTTCTCAGCACTGACATTATTTCCGCCAGCAGCTTTCATTGTTTCAACTTTAGTAAACACTCGGTGAAAGTTTGATGCAGTTATTCTGCCCCTCCGCTGCATGTGCCAATTCTTATTTTCAGCCTGACCGACAGTAGCTGTCTCAATACTGGCATCAATTTCTTCACTGCTGAGTACAGTACTGTCACCAGATGTTGCCATTGATTCAGCGTATTCAGCATTTTCAGCCTGACCAACAACAGTTGTCTCACTGACAATGTTTTCTTTGCTGTTGAAAATAGCACTTTCACTAGGTGATGCGAGCAGCTCATTGTATTCACTGTCAAGCTGACCCACTACAGTTGTCTCAATGAAATTGATTTCATAGCTGGTGAACATAGCACTTCATGGAGTTTCAAGTGGCTCCTCTGCATATTCAGCATTGCCCATCATAATGAAACAAGAGTCTGAAAGTTCATCCTTTAAACTGTTGTAGAACATTCTCCTTCCTTCTTTGTCATCTAGCTCTCTGTTCTTTACAACAGGTTCAAACAGGGAGCGCCTGCAGTCCACAGTACGTCTTTTACGTTCTGATCAGACATTTTGTTATATGTTTTGCATTAAGGTTATTTCATTGCTTAAAAACACCTAAAATCGAGTATTAAGATTATGGACAAACCTTAGACACAAATGGATAAATGGATTTATTAAAAGTAAAACTTTAAAAATAAGCATACAATGTTACACTGAACAACCAAGGCTTACCCAGTTGCTTACCATATGTACCTGAGCTAGACCTAATTTGCCAAAATATGATTAAAAATTCTGAAGTCACACTGAGCTAATGTGAAAACCTAGTATTAAGCACCAGCCTAGTACCTTTATTTAATTTTGCAGACTTCCAATCTATGTCAGCTATCCTGTGTTGGTTGGATGACAGTCTTTTCTGCTGGTACATTCCATGTACATTTCTTGGAGGTGCAAGCAGGACTGGTCAACCCATTTCTGTTGGCAGCCTCAACCCCAAACAGCAAAGCTGTGACGTGGATGCATGTACTGCTCATTCTTATATGAAAACACAGATAAAGAAAAGAATAAATGAGGAAGCATCTAAGATATTTCTAAGCTCAGATCATCTATCTATACCAAATCACAGAGTAGAATTATCCATAAAATAGTATCAATAGGCTGTTTATTCGGTCGTCCAAGGCCCCTGGAATAATCCAGCCAGAAGCCTTACTCAGGTAAACTTACCAGTACAAAGAAAATCTTAAGCATCCCGTAAAATTTACGTAGAGATAGTTCAGCAAGTCACCGTGGTGCTAAAAATACTACTTGACAAAATAACAGTTTACTACATTTAGCACTGCAAATCTCCAGGCTCTTGTCTACAAGGCATCTTGCGAATTCCAACAGCAAAAAATTAAACAAATTAATAATGTACCTTACCCCGCAACACAAGTGCAATAAGCCCTGACTATTTCGCCAGTTTTCTTGACCGCACAGATCCACGCTGAATGTGCGGTATGCGAGATTTTCATCGAGTGAGAACACTTTGCTTTCATGAAACAGTACTCGGAATGGTCGGCGATTTTGTGAAATGATATTTCTTTTAACCAGCCTGAGTCAAACACTCTATATGCGTTGCCTTCTTTATATTCATTCAATAAGCGCTTGTGAAACTCAACGCCCTTTCCTGGATGTTCAGCCATGAGGAAAAATGTGATGTCACTCAGGTAGACTGGCGGCCATGAAGTCATGCCGTCGCTTTCTTTCACCCAGCCGTCCTTAATTGTCAGGGGATCGGCACTGAGACCCCGTCCGGCATGACCATAGATTAGCCTTTTCTTTCTCTGTGAGGGCAATTCTTTCCTTAGCCGTCGGCTGTACCTCAATGACCCATCTCTGATGCAGCGAATACTCTGGCAACAAGCTCAGCTTTTGTTCCCGTAACCTTCAGATTCCGCTTGCGGCAAAATTCCTTTAAAGCCTTGGTCTTCCATTTTTGTACCTCGTCGAGAGCAAGCTCCTCAGAGCTCATGGCAGACCTGTAACGACCTTTTCAAGCAGTAAAACCTCTTTGAAGCTTTTTACAGGAGTTACTTTTCCCAGTTGATCGCCTATAGGGTAGATAAATGCTTACAAAACGAGCCAGGAACAATATAACCGCGCTGAGACGGAAAACCAACATGGCGGACCTTCTAGAGTTGGTGCTCACTTTTCTGGGCCAATCGCCCCATAATGCATTGCGATCCAACCGGAAGCCCGAAACTCCTGATGCATGTATTAGTAAATAGTCTTGCCCGCATTGAATATGAGTGAGTCTTGAGCGTTGGTTTTTGGTTCTCTAACATAAAGCATTCCGATGATCAAGTATTCCCGAGTTTACCCTTACATTTCTTGAGAATCGAAAAAGTTGGCCGATGCAATTTCACTCTCTTTCTTTTTTCGGATTCGTCATTAATTATTAACCTAATAAAGCAAACAAATTCCAATTTTACGTCACATGCAGAACTTATCTGAGAGACGTTCAGTATTTCCGAGGAAAACCAACCAATGGAATCATGAGTTTGACAAGAATTTGACAGCTTTTGTGGCTGGTTATGCATTGTGGATAAAAATTTTGATGGAAATTATTCAAAATGTGTCGCTTAAATATTCATCCTTTTCAAATTTTGCTCCGTAAGTGGAGACTGAAAACTACGGAATGTACAAAGCGTTCACCCTATAACCGTAGTTGTTTTCGTAATAGACGTAGTAAGCTGTTTCTTTAGTCCTACAATGTTGTTCATCCATTATTAAAGATCGCAAAATCGCCTGCTTGATTCAAACCCTTGGTAGAACATATTATTTTTTTAGGTTAAAGCTTGGTTTACCGGCTGCTACCCAGACACTTACATACCGTTCAAACCGGCTCATCTGCATACCGTCACGTTTTTAAGAGCCAATTTCTGTAAATATCGAGAATCCGGCGTCACTCGTGAAATTTCGAAATTCTTCATATATTGCCTGAATAATAACACCTATGGTGAGTTATTTTCGAAACTAGAATTCAAAGATCGTGAAGTGCTTGCTTTTTTCTGAAATCGAGGAAAGTTTGAAAAACGCCATTTTACCGCCATGACGCTGCCGAAAATAGTGTAAAATGATGCATTTTGTTATCGCTCGTGTAGATAAACGCGGTGTCATCTATCAATGCCACTTGGCCAGATCATAAGGCATCTCTTGGTCTTTCCAAAGCACAAAATTATTTTGGAAAAGCTACTGGTATATAACTGTTTTTGACCGTTAAATATACCCAAGTTCAAACGCTTCAGCGAATGAGCTAATTTTTGCTAACTTCCACACCACAACAAGCCCACTGGTACATACAATTTAACGTTGAAATTAGTATTTCCATAAAGTGCATATTTTGTGCTTTATTGTGTTAAAATTTCTTCCGCGTCCCGACAAAAGTGCTCCGTCGAGAGACAGAAACGTGAAGTCAAGTTTTGCATCGCCGCCATTCTTGAAATCAACATGAACCTTGCCTTCTTCGAACCAGAGCTTCGTCAAGAACTAAAACTCTGCCGATGGAAACCTTAACTCGCTATTCTGAACGCCTAAGTGACCCTAAGGGTTACAGTACAATTCTAAGCTTACTGTTTTCAATCTGTCTGAGAGTGATAACCTTCAACATAAATTTTAACAAGGTCAGAGCAGGTGATGAAATTATGTAACTCGACGCTGATTAACACGGCAATTTTCAAGTGACTTTGATTACGTACGCTCGTTCTGAACTGCTTCTTTCCTCGAACTATCACCTTTGTAAAGTTATGATGTTATGATATCTTGAATTCCTACTTGGCTACCATCTTCGGTTACAGAAACGTTGCTTTACTTTGCCTGTACAGAGAAATTTGTTACACGTAATTGCGTGACGTTGACAAAAGGATTGACAAAAACAATGCTGTTGGATAACCGATAATATTTTCGTTTGAACTTTGCAACAGCGTTCGAGTCGAACAGCTCAAATAAAAAGACTATAAAAATATCTTACCTTTTAAAATTGCCTTGTACACATGTCCAGTCAAGGAAACCACGTTAGGAAGAGATGCGTAATAATCAGGTGTTCAATCGAATGTCATCCCATTTTATAATTATCGCATGGAGATCCTAGTTGCTCTTTACGTTTTTTAGGGAAACTTTGGCAAATTCCATGAAGATCCAGGGATTTGAAACTTATTCACTGTGACTCCAGTGATTCTATTTGATGATGTGCGTATCTTTCCGTACCAAGCAAACGAATATTTCTATTTTAGCTCGAATAGCGTAATGTTTGCTCGCATTTTCTTCGTATAATTTTGGTACCAGCTGGGAGGGGCTGTGGACTAGCGAAGTCAATGGGGTAGGGGTAGCGGTGGAATGAAGATATCCCTGTATGTGGTTGCAAGAAAATTCTGTACAATTAAGTAAGTAGATATAATAAAAAGTATTCTTATTAAAAGCAAAGTTGACAAAAAATACTTCTTCTCAGAAAATTGTTTACCCACCTCCATCTCCCCTCCCTGCTCAAAAAATGCAATGCGGTCCTACCTAAAATTGCGGCATGTTCACTCTTTCGATTCCATACTCCAGATACCCAAATAAATGTTTTGTCCTAAAGTTCAAGGCTTTCGTTTCGAAGGTCACAAAAAATAAAACAGGGAAATTTAACAGTATCTATGCAAACAATTAATATAAGGGCCTTTTATGTTAACGAATGAGGAGGACTACTTGTTCTTGCGGGAGGGCTATTTATGACTCTTTCTTTCGAAACGTTGGACTCGGCACATAGTCCCGGAAGTAGTCCCTCCCACAGTTTTCTAACCTTCTTGGCTTTTTACCAAAGAGCATAGCGAGTACCGGATATGCGGATCTACAAGAATTGGGTGGCTGATGTACGAAAAACAACTGTCGTTTGCCGCAGAGATATTCACATGCTCCTCTGCTTCAAGCGCATCTTTCCTCACCAGCACTTACTGTCGCAGTTTCGTGGCGAAAACTGTAAAATGAGACGAAACTTGTTGGGGAAATAGAAATTCCGTGGCAGTGAGCTGTTCAAAGTCTCTCGCCATCGGAGTCCCGTGTGCTTGCCGCATTTCATTGGCGACTATGCAGTTACCTTCCGGTGGCCTGGCCAATGATAAGGTTCTCCACAAGGTAACACTTCTGATTTTCACGAAGCCTTACGGCCCCGGCTTCAGGGCCTCTTGGTTTCTTTTAACGCCCAGCCCTCCTTACTGGGCAACCTCGTTCCCAGGGCTTTTTTCTCTTTTTCCCAAGTGAGGGAAAAAGTCCTGGGAACGGGGTTGCTTACTTTACTGGGGTGGTAGTACTGGAAGAACTGACGACGGTAGTGACTTGGACAGAGGGAGGAAGGCCTGCACTCTCCATGGGAGGCATAGTTCAGTTTGGAAAATTCCATCATGTGATGACTCTTGTGAGACAGTTTTCGTCTGTCTCCAGAGACATATGTTGCTCGAGTGTGCCGCCGATGCCGTCAAAACCTGCCCCTGTTTAAGATCTGCTCATTTTGGATACCTTGTTTGAGAAAAGGGAGCATGCAAAAAGCATTATAGAATTCGACTTTTTTTAAAAACCATTGTTGGTTCCGGCACATGCAGACTCCGCGCCACCAGCGTTCATACCCTATTTAAGGCATTGGGTCCCTGAAGGTATTATGTTCATGACGTTAAATAGTGAAATTGTATAAAGATTCATGACCCAGAAAACCATACCCTTTCTGGCGGCAAATACCCATTTACATCAATAAAGGGAGTGGCCGCCGGGAGGCTAGGGGCACGGGCCCGGGGTGACAACGTCGTCTCCAGGAAGTGTATCCCTTCACCTTTGAAGAGAAAAGCGCCCTGGGAACGCGGCTGGGGGTGTTAACATACGAAAATTTGGTTTATCACCGGAGTTGATAATGTAAATTGACCACCGTACAGGGATTCGATTAGCTGACGTTTCGAGCGTTAGCCCTTCGTCGGAGCGAATCAAAGAATTGTGGGTTGTGTATGGTTTATATACAGAAAATGGAGCTACGCTATTGGTGGTAGCATGGTAAGGTGAAAAACAGGAATAAATTAATTGAATGAAAAGCGCTCGTTGATACCGTAGGGATTAAGAGTGCCAATTTGAAAGATCAGTTTTTGCTCGAGATTTTTACGGCTTTCCGTGGTACCTTGATGTAGGGAAAGGCCGGAGATCGACATGTGTTGTTTGGAATGGTTAGGGAGATTAAAATGCCGAGCGACAGGTTTGGATGCGTCTTTGTCATCTTTCTCAACATCACGAAGATGTTCTCGGAATCGGTCACCTAGTCGTCTTCCTGTTTCGTCGATGTATAACTTTTTGCATAATGTGCAGGTTATGCAATAGGTAACATTCGCGGAGGTACGCGTGAAACGATCAATGATCTTAACAGATCGCTTAGGTCCCGATATTTTGTCAGTGTTTTGAATGAAAGGACAAGTTTTACATCGCGAGCGCGCGCATTTAAAAGTGCCAGGTTGTTCAGTTGTTTTTAATGCGCTTTTGTCGCGTTTTGAAATCAGCGGTGGTTCCGAAAAGATTCTAGCAGTTGCTGGATCATTTTGCAGTATCTTTAAGTTATTAAGAATGATGGCTTTAACTGGGTTATTATGCGGGTGAAATGTGAGGGTGAATGGAATTCTGTCATTCTTATCCTTTTGTGACGGCTGTAGTGCTGACTGTTGATCAATCTGCTGAGCGCGGTGATGGCCCGATTGAACTACAGAATCAGGATAGCCACGTTTCTCGAAAAAATGGCACATTTCCTCCGATTTGTTGGAAAAATCAGAGTCATCACTGCATTGACAAACCAAATTTTCGTGTTTCACTCCCCCACCGGCGCAGCACCATAGTTTCTTTAGAAACTAATCCCCTTTATTCATTTGAGGGTGTATATATGTGGCCTATACGACGCTGGACGCTGGATGGCCTATACGACGCTGGTGTATGGTGTATGGTTTTTAATCCATTTGTCTTATACAGGTTATACAATTTCAAGCGAGTCTGTCCTAATCAGGGTTCGCCTGCATCTGTCCTAACATGGTGTGGTTACAAGACTATCGTCGAGTATTTAAAAATCCGAAATCGAAAACGTTTATCTGCATTTATTTAGCACTGCAGGTCATGAATCACCATTAGCTCATTTTCAGGACTAGATATCAACGCTATTGTTTGAAAACAAGATGGCGTTGCCCACCACAGGACAGGTATTCCTAAATTTTCTTCGCTTGTTCTCGCGCGCTCGCCCCAAATATCTGAGAGCCTCGAACAGGCTACTAAACAAGGTAAGGGTTCCAAAGGTGTTGCGAAAACACAACACGCATCAATTGAAATGTTAAGCTCTGAAATGTTAAGTGCGGTGACCCCTTGGCTCAGATGGAGAAATACTGTTCTCTACCACGGAGTTTCTGTCTCTATGGCAAGTTCTGCCTTTTTCACGTTTGACAGCGAAATTGCGACAGTAAGTGCAGGTGACGAAGCAATATGGGCTTCCAGCAGAGGAACAAGTGAATTTTCCTGCGGAAAAAGACTGTCGGTGCTTTCGTCCCTGCACTGCTACCATATTATTGTATATCAATGCTCTTTGGTGAAAAGCAAAAAGGTTGGAAAACTGTGAGAGAGACTACTTCCGGGTGCTATGTGACAACTTCATGAAGCTACAACTGCCAAGCAGCGCCATAAATAGCCTTCCCGCAACACAGAAGCCTATTCCACAAGATAATTATTTGCAAAGATACCGGTACTTTTCCCTTTTATATTTCTTGTGACCATCGGAAAGGAAGCCTTGGACAAACCATTTATTTGGGTATCTGGAGTGTGGAATTGAAAGAGTGAAAATAAAACTCGAGGACATGCAGCAATTTTAGGTAGGAACTATTGCATTTTTGAGTAGGGAGGAGTGGTGGAGAAAAGAAAAAAACTGAAAAGAAGTATTCACAGCACGAAAAAGGAGATTTACGACAAATTAATGTTGGCTTACATCTCCTTAAAGTATAGGTTAACCAACTTTACGCCACAAATTATATCTTCTTAAATGTTAATAAAGTTACATTTATGCTTCTAAGCGTAAAGGTGATGTAAAGTTGCCGTAAAGGTTGTCCACCAAGTTTATGCTTTTTACTACTGCAGCTTAAAGATGGTGTCAAGTTGCACTTTAAGCTGTTCAGCTTAAATTAGGTTTCTACCTAGCATAAAGCTTGCCAGAGATTTATGCTGTGGAATAAAGGCAGTGTACCTTGTGAAAGGTCACTTCCACACAAATTTGGCCTGAAGAAAATTTATCTGCCCCTATTCCATATACTAATGTAATTTTTCGAATTCGTATTGTATTTTTTCATGGTGCTTTTACATTGTACGCCTTCAGGAATAGTCTGTTTCTCTCCCAAAACAATTTTCACCTATGGATTGATATTAACTTCACATTCATATAGTCAGTTTCAATATACAAAAGACGAAACAACAACAGACACCGAAATACAGAGCAATTGTGAAACCTTTTACTTTATTTGTTTACAATGTTGAAAACAAATAATAGGTGTAAGCTAAATGATTTACAGATGAATACCGTAATTGTCCTGGCAATGTAATACTTTGTGGCTCAATGGAACTTTCTTCCCCCCCCCCCCCCCCCCCCCGCAAAATGTTCAGTCAGTCAGTACCTCCAAATCCATGCAATGCAGCTTCCTCAAGCTCCTCTTCCCCTGAAGAATAAAGAGGGCTTTCCTCTGCATGGCCAGTAGCAATATGCCTCGCTCTCTTTGCATCTTGTTCATTCTCTGATTCCGGACTATTTACACCAGTTATCCATCGTTCATTTTGCACATCATAATAGGACCTGCGGTATTTCCAAAAAGCTGACTTTGATAAATATTCGTAACAATGGCCACAGAAAATCCTATTCTATTTTCTTGACCGGGATCGCTTTCTCGAAAACATTTCCACGCTTGGTTGTCTCTTGCTTTTCTCTCTTGACATATTCTGCATCACAAAGATACCCGCATACATGAAGTACCTATGAACGCTTGTCCAATCAGAAAGTTTGAAATCATAAGAAGCCAATCATAAGGTGAGAGAATAATTGGCGCCATTTTTTGGTGTCTTCTCACTGCAGTCCTTTCCAAAGCACTCTGTTGAAGCTCTGTTGACAGAAATACTGGAGAGATTTGGATTTTAAAATGGAGGAAGAGCTTCCAGTCAGCTCAAATAGAGTCCTTAAGTGTGACGACACGTTGCCATGGCGCTAAAATTTTCAGTTCCAAACAAAAGTCAGAATTACTTGCGCGGAGATCACGCAGTCTTTGTTTGAAATGTGAAAGCCTGTAATTATCCACTGTTAACCAAAGAAAGACATTTGAAAAGACAGATAAGGTTGAAAGAACATCAAAGGATCATCTGGTGTCTAAGATTTGTGAGGGGAAATACACAAACGGAAGGAAATGGTTTTCTGTTTTGCCCCGACTTGCAACCATTCATCCGAAGGCAACACTTGCTCGTTCTTCGCCTTTCCGAGCGCTTTAAAGAATAACAGCGAATACCGGCGATGGATTCGACTTATAAGGTAAGAACTGATATTCATGAATGTGGCCATCGCTGTAGTTATTGCGAATTGCGTGGTTTCAAGCGAGTTTACCGGCACTGATTGATGCCAAATGTGTGACATCGCTTAACGCTTGATCAGACAGAACGTGAATCTCTTATGGCTTTAGCATACACTTTGTATCTTTTGTTGTGTTTTAATACACGTTTAGAGAATTATGCCGGGGTAGGAAAAATCCCCGCCATCGATCGAGACGTTTAGGTGTTTGAAATTTTCGATGGGACCGTGCAAACATTGAGGTTCCCAGGCCAAGAACTGAGATCGGCAGATCATCTTTTAAACGCAGAGCTGCCCTGTGTTGGAACCTCCTCCCTTATTCCTTTTAAAACCCTACCAGTGTTAGTTATTTTAAGCCAAGAAATGTCTAAAAACCATAAGTTTTGACAAAGCTTCCTGTAGCATTTCTTTTAGGTCAGTGGCTTTTCAATATTTTTAGATATACATGTAATACTATACGTATACTGTAGAGGTCAATCTCCTTTTTTGATTTATTTAAGAAATTCTCTTATTATATCAGTTAGTGCAGGTCCACATCAGGACTTTAGTCTTGCCTATTCTGTAACCTGCTCAGTAAAACTATGTATGTATGCATTAATGTTGCATTGCTCATGTATAACTTTTAATAAAGGCAATGACTTTTTTCAACAGGAGGAAAGACCGAGACCCCAATAACCACTCAAGAGTGTGTAGCTGTCATTTTAGGAATGGTAAAAAAGCCAATGGTCCTGAAGTTTTTGAGCGCAATAAAGTTAAAATATTTGCTGAGCAGCGGGGACCACAACCAAAGAAAAAAAAGCCAACTGAGTCGAGGGGGCCATCTCTGTCAGAGATAATAGAAAATGCAAGGAAAAACGAAAAACCATCCATTTGTGAAGCTGATAGGAAGGAAAACCTGCGAACAACCCATGAGGTTATTCTGGAAGTGGAACTTGAAGAGGCCAATCGTGAACTGAAGGAGCTTGAACATAATGTCCACTACAAGAGAAAAAGGTATACTGTGTCAGAGCTGGAGGGAAATGTGATACGAATGGAGACAGGTCTTCCCACAAGAGAAGTATTCGACATTGTTGTAAAGCATGCTCTCAGGTTTAAAGACTCCATTAACTACTTTGCCGGATGGAAGGTCGAATCAATAAGTTTTGAGGATCAAATTTTTATAACTTTAATGAAAATGCGGCAGAACTATACAAACCTTCATCTTGCCCAACTATTTCATTGTAGTGTGGCCACTATTTCTAACATTATAATTACATTTATCCATGTTTTGCATGAGATTTTATTTGATGACCTCATGATGTCTATTCCATCACGGGAAAAAAAACAAGTTGTCTTCTTCTTTGAATCATGTAGGATTGTAATAGACTGTACTGATATTGAGGTTGCTGCACCCGGATTGATGAGCCAGCAAAATGCCACATATTCCTCTTACCAGGGAATGAATTCCTTCAAGGTAATTGTTGGTGTTGCACCAAATGGATTAATTACTTTTGTTAGTCGGTTGTATCCTGGTTCAATTTCTGACAAGGCAATTGTGCAACATTCCAAATTTCTTAATCATTTGGTGGCTGGGGACATGATCCTAGCTGACAAAGGTTTTCTAATCCAGGATATTGTTCCTCATGGTGCCATGTCAACATTCCACCATTCTTGAACAATGGAACATTTACAGAGGAGGAGGCCAAAGCCACCAAAGCAATTGCCAAAGCTCGTATCCATGTTGAAAGGGCCAAGGCTAGACTGAAAGACTTTAGAATTTTAAACTTTATTCCATCTTTTTTGCGTTGTTATGCTGATATTTTGTTTCAGCTATGTGCAGCACTTGTCAATTTGCAATTTCCACTAATTAAGGAGGTCTGTGAAGATATGATTTTTGAGTAGTATGTATAGCTGAGTTCATTTATTAATAATAAATTATGGCCAATTGACAAGGCAATGTTATGCTGTACGACAGTTCTTTGTTTGTCGCAATACATGTAAGTCTAAACAGAAACCACAGTTATAAATACCATGTAACTATTTTTATTGTGAACAGGGATATCGTGTTAAATTGTTGCTTATTAAAGATACATATATATAAACACATATAAATTGGTGAGTGACTATAACTTTGACAATGACCTCCCTTGGTTTGCAAACAATTGATTAGAAAAGCCCTGTTGAATGAAACAGCAACGTTTGACTAACTTTCGAGAATCCTTCAACCAATTATTTTGTCTATTCAGATAATGGCAGTTAAACACTAAACGTGGTTATGACTCCCTTTGTACTTTTTAATTGCTCCTAACTGAGCACCCCTGAGGGTAGCTAATTTTATCAGATTTGTTTCAATTAAAAAGATTTCATATTTTGTTACATTTAAATGCAGCAAACAATTTTTAATTTTAGTAACTCTGCAAGAACTATGAAAGGTTTCCTATAAAATTCTCCCCACAATGACAATTTATAATCAAGGACATGAAATCCTCATGACAGAAAAAACTAGTAACATTTGAATCTTAAATGAAGTAGAAGAAAGCCCCAGTCACAACTAACAAACTACAGTTCGCCTTCCACAATTTTGGGGAAAATATGATTAAAATAAAAGTCTTTTAAAACAGAGATATTTGCTGCCCATGTTTCATCCCTTTCTATTTTTAGAACAGCTACATCTTTTGTTGTCCACACAACAAAGTAACAAAATTTCCTATGTGAGAAAAACATTTCTCCCTGAACCTGATGCCAGTAGACATGATCTTTTTTCAAGGAATAGCCCTCTATAGTTTCACTTTTTCCAGGCAAAATGTTGCAGACTTAACAGCCTCTTCAATTGTAAGATTTCGCTCGGTGTAAGGACACTTGGCTTCAAGCACGGTGTTATCATCAACAATTCCATCAGGAAAAGCACCAAGAATGCCTGAACTGTGCAACCAGATTCCAGTTTCTTTAACAGCTTTCTTAGTTTTAAGGGTGAATGCTTTAAGAGCTTCTTCCTCATTGTTCACTCCCCACTGAACTGCTTTTACCCTTGATAAATCGTACTCCCCAAGAAGGCGTTTTAAAAGCGAGGGGGTGATTCTCTTTGCTTTGAGAACAGCACCGAAGTTGCTAGCAGTAAGACGACCCCTCCTTGCCAAATGCCAGGCAGGATTGTCTCTCTGACCAACAGTCAACTCACTAATTCTTGAAATTTCTCCTGCCTGTACTCTGCAGTGTCTTACTAGACAGTCTATTTGTTGTTCATGTCCCACGAAACTCGTCTGAAAAAACTATCTCCTCTATTGTTGGAATGGGCAGCTTTTTAGCAACAGGTGGCTCGGGGCTGAGCAGCCAGCAAAGTCCGGTGAATCTACCATATTCCTTAAGGTCTTCATACAAGGCGAAGCGATCCGCTTGTCTTGGCTTTCGCGACAAGGCAGAATACGTTTTTGGCGGGGGAAACATTTCTGTAACTGCTTGAGTCGAAAGTGAAGCATTCGTTCTTCTCTTTCTCCACTGGCATTCAACATCAGTTTTGCTGAGGTTGTGAATGCCATGGAGGGCCGCCGCGTGACTGCATTTAAACTTTCCTCTCGGACACTCACACTCCGTCGATTTTATTTCAAATTCCTCATCCAAATAAATCTGCAAGAGTGAAATGAAATGCCTTAGTAGGAGGTAAGAAAAATCGCGAAATGTGTTTTTCAGTAAAATTGTAGCACCTAACGTTTTCGTAGAAGACGTCCAACTAACGACTACACTCACATTTTCTCATTTTTTTATGACTGCTATTGCACCAAAGAGCGTCCAAATTTCACCTGAGATGTATTCAATACATAACGATTTAAGATTATTCAGCATCTAGCTTTATAAAGGTTTCACATACGTGACTTTTTTCACCGCAGCTCTAAGGGAACATGTTGTTAAACTCACCGTGACTTTGTATATCTTGTTCTTCATGCTTGCGTGTACTTCACCGCGTAAAACGCCCTGCTGATATGTAAATGCCTCTATGTGATCCGATTTATAGTGGTTTTCACCCTTCTTGATCGATTTTTTCTCCTCTGAGAAGAACGAAAGCAGTGAAGTGATCGATAGCGTCGCCATTTTGAAGTTTGTTTGGAACTGAAATTTTAAGCGCCATGGCAACGTGACGTTATCGCTTTAGGGCTCTATGATCGATTTATCAGATTGCTTGAAAACGTCGTAAATGAAAACCGTCGTCTTCGGGAGATGAATGAAACGCATGACGCAGAACAAGCAAGGCTGTTGCAGCGAGTCTCGGCGAAACTCGACGAGGACACATCGGGAAACAGTGCAGTAAGCAGGAAAAAAAAAAGAAAAAGGTCGCTGCCCGCAACAGTGTCGCGTAAGTATATTTTTAACATTCTGATCACTTACTAGTTTAAACTATATGTACTATCAGAAAACAAAGCTCTTGAATGTGTGACATTTAACTTTCGCTGGCGGCCGCCTTCGTTGTGTTTACACGTGCACGATCAAATGTCACCGCCACCATCAGACCATTACTGTTTCATAATTAAGCAGTCAATCCTTCCTCTCATTGTATTCAGCTGAAAGCTGATCTTTTTGCAAATCATCTGTTCGTTGGGATTCTTTTTGTGTTACAGCAGGTCTGCATTTAACGCCAGAACACGCCATTGCGTTGTTTAAAGGAGCTATGTCACGAGTTTTTAGTCTTACTTTGAAAAGCTGGAGAAGATATTGGAAGCAATGAAAACTAAAAAATAACGGTTCAGTTTTGTTTAAATTATTTTACCAATTTAGTAAAACCATAAATAAGCATCTTTGGCTGAGGGTGGCAAGGATTGAAATGGACTGCAACTTGAAAAAATTGGGCAAAGTTTCCTCATACAGTGTAGGTTTTGGAAAAGTAGGGAAATACAGATCATGGTTTGCTTCCCCTTTGGCAAAGTGCCTTTATATCTTTCTTTGGGTTGTTCTAGGGGCATTCCGGTTATGAGTAATGGTACATGACAGTGCTTGGTTTTATTTTGACTTCCAAGCCATAAAAATCACCATGACATAGCTCCTTTAAGCCGCGGCTACACGAGCGATTTTTTGCTTGCGATGGTGATGCGATTTTTTGTAAAATTGTCGCGTCGCCGGCGCGCGATGAAAATCACCCGTGTAGCCACCCTCGCACAGGTGATGCGACAGCTCAAAAAATCGCAGAAAAAGAATCGCGAAAAGTTAAACTCATTCAATTTCTCGCGATTTTTTTCTTGCGACGTTCAAGGGTGGCTACACTTGCGATTTTCATTGCGCGCTGGTGACGCGACAAAATTGAAAAAAATCGCATCACCGGCGGGAGTGAAAAATCGCTCATGTAGCCGCGGCTTTAAGAACTATGTGTCAAAGGTATCAAAAGCTGTTGTGATTAAGGAAGAAAAGCGGCTATTCTTGACAGTTTATAACCTGAACAGCCCTTAATATGTGTGTAAGAATAGGCCTTTCAATTTTAGTGAGTAATGGCTACTCGACCGGCATTCACAGCAAAATGTTCCTCATGTCCCTGGGGACACAAGAACAGCCATGCACAGCCTCTATAAATTCCCCGGCTAAATGTTCAAACATTTTCATCCAACATCGTTTTCCATGAGCATGTTTGACCATTTAGCCACCTCTCTCAACATTGCATTTAAATGGATTTCCATGTTTGATCTAGACATTTTCATCCAACATTTCGCGTTATGAACAAATGTTTGATTGTTTAGCCACCTCAACTAATAAAGCGTGCACAGCTGGTAAAAAGCAACCAATTGAACCAGCCTAGTTCCCAGGCATCCTTGGCTCAGTCAAACCCAACTGTCAGCGGTAACATCAGCGAGAGACTCGCCGAAAAACCTAGTAAATGCTGCCAGATCCACCATAAACAACACTGAAATATGCACAAGATCCTACATTACAATAATGGCATGATTTACCTTTGAGGATGCTACACAAAGGATGGGTGGCAAGCTCCACATCGCACTCGTCTGAATCTACAAAAATTCTGCTCACGATAAAAAACGTGCAGCAAAGTACATGTAACTTTTTAAATAAATATGAACACGACAGACCTTTGAATGGAAAAGCAACGGAAAATAACTGACTAAAAAGGTTATTCCACAAAGTTAAGGGGGGAAGGGCAAGAAGGAATGCCTAGGGACTAGGCTTCAAATGAACCACATAACGTCCAAATTTCAGCGATACTATGCAAAAAATCGATCTGTGGACTCACTTTGTCTGGTGTTTGGTCTAACATTGTTTGTGCATTTAGCCACCCATTGTTATATGTATGTTTGATGAACATGATGTTGGATGAAAATGTTTGATCGTTTAGCCAGGACTTAAATATTTGTGTAAATCATTGCATTATGTGAATGAGGACAGGTAAATGTTTCAAAGACCATAAATTGTGCTCACAATTTAGTTACTTTCTGAAAAAATTACAAGTGGTCATTTATTCTTGATTGCCAATTATTTGGTGAGTTTCAGCCCGGGTAGAAATGTTGTCCCGCCAGTGCTGGAAATCTGATATTGGGTGTGGGAAAATCTGCAAGAAAGTGTAATTTGCTAAAGGTGGCAGACCCTTTTTATCCTTTACACTTTCTGTCTGCTTTAAATTTTCAACAATTTCGGGATGATAACGGCTTGTAATCTGAACCATTTAAGGTGAAACCTGATTTGGCAGGTTATTTGCTGTATTCCATCTTAGATACATGTATGTTGAATTGGCTAGATAATATGTCAAATTTCCCACTTTATTTCTTATTTCTGACCACAGCAAGACTTCAGGAAGATGTATAAAGTCATGAAAGGAGGAGAAGGCTTTTCTGGATTTATTTTGTCTGAGAGGTAAAATTCATTGTTATCAGAGTGACACTTCTTGTATCTTTTTGTCTTGCCCCAAAATTTATCACCACACTGGAAGCTGGACAGTTTAGAAGTTTGGTTTGACACTTGGTACTGTCTCAATGTGTAGGTTTCATGTTCTTTCTTTTTAATGAGTTTGATTGCTCTATTTACATTTTGCATTATCTTTCTTTTATCCAGTTTTTCTTCACAAGAGAATGAAAATGTGACGAAAGCAGTCATTGAAGCAGTGGTGGCTGATCAAGGTGGAGCTGACAACTGTCCTTGGTCTCCAGCAGAAATGAAAAGTATGTCAGTATTAAGCATATTTAATCAAGTGGAACTCTGTTTCAGACAAGATTTTATGTAATGCTTTAGTGTCAACTTTGCACTTGGAATATTTTGCCTTATTCATTTTGGTTTGAAATAAACATAACTTCACTTCTCCAAAACATGGTAACATGAACAAAAATGTATATACCGGTAATATAAAAACAGTAAAAGAGGACTGGAAACCAACCAGTGGATGGTATCCCTATTTTTTCTTTTCATAGATCACTTCCTTTACTGGTTCTCCTCATATTATTAGTGAATCTAAGGATGGGTAATTGGGGAAACTTGAAAATGAAAAAAATAAAAATAAAAATAACTGGTCTTCCATGACACATATCTTGAATTCTGATTTTGTGTGCAAACCAGAAATATGTCTGGGAAGAGTTTTGGAAACAATATGTTCTTAGTGACTTACATTGATATACATGCAACTACTGATGGTCTCAAGTGGCCCAGTGACTCAGCTCCTGCTTCTTATGGTATTTTCATAAACCCAGGATGACTAATTTTCTTTTTCAAGGTGCTGCTGCCACATACTTCAAGAGTTTAACCAATGCCTTGGCCAGGACTGAAAAAGGCAAGGAAGAAGAACATGGAATCATTTGCAGAAGGCAGGGGAGAATGTGTGATGTAAGTTGCTAAATCATATTCTGTTTTGAAAAGTGTTACCCTGGACATTTCGTATTTTTGTCTTTTTTACATATGAACAGAGGGCATAAGATTTGAAAATGACGAAAATTGGCAATAATTTATTACCATGGTTGTTTTAATAAAATATAGCAGCAATTTACATGTAGCTGTCCTGGGAGGGAGAAATCGGTCAATAACTACAATTGAGAAACCTGGAAATAGTCTGGCTGTTAGACCTTTGTGGTTCCATTCTTATGTGGAGTTTGAAATTTATTTCTTTCCAATTGCAGCCTGCATTGCAAATGCAAGCTAACCCTGGTTAGTAATGTCTGTGATGCAGCACCAAATTCCTTGTTCTGTGTACCAAAATTTGAGTATGTGCTATGATTAGTCTGTCAACAGAAGTCTTTCTTTGATGGGCCAATCACAGCACAAACTCAAATTCTGGTACATATAACAATTCAGAACAAGGAATTTGGTGCTGCTTCAGATGTTATTAACGGGTAAGTTTACATCTGCAACTTAGGTTATCCACCTGTAGAAAGGATTTATTTTTGCTGCCATTTTTATTGTTCTAAGAAAATTTTTAAACTTGGAAACCTTTGAAACATTTAACATAACATAGAAATAACTTTGAAAAGGACCATAAGAATGAAAACTATCATAATAAGAATAATAATAATAATTATTATTATTTGAGAGTGAATATATGAAAATCATTTATTTGATCGCAGAGGTCATGGGTTCCAGATAAGAGGGGGGTCTCGGGTCAAAAACCCTGCAAGGTTAGCTTCATGACCCAGCAAATTTGGTAGTTCACACCCCGCCTTATAAGCTTATCTGGAACCCTGCCCATACAATTTGTTTTCAGGCCTTATATTCAGTACTGCTCAAGTAGTGTCCATAACTGTGATGATCATTCTCATATTATTATTAAGAGTAATAGCTCACACTAATACTGCCCGTGCTGGTAAGAATAGTAAAACGTTTTGTATTGCTGTTTACTTATATTTATACCGTTTGTTGCTTGAAGGAAAACAACCATTTGTTGTTCTCATGGAAAGGTGTGAAAATCAAAAACAATCAACTGCACAAGAATAAATTCCACGTTTCTCGAAAACAGAATCATAAAGTGAGCGAGCATTCTGCAAGTTTTCTGACCTTTCTGCGAAAATGAGAATTGAATGACAACTCTCTAAGTTTTCCTACAAGCAACAATGGTATGAACATAAGTTAACAGTAATACAAAATGTACTAATCGAGCTACAAACTGACTAACTAGGTTTCTTGAACTGTTGTGTGACTGGTCACGCAACAGCTGGCTTCAAATACAGCTGTAGGCCTCGAACATCTAACAAAGCTTAGTTCAGGGTTCCAGATAAGATTTTTAAGGCAGGGTGTCAACAAGAAATTCCATTGGGTCAAATTTCCAGTGTTGGAACTCTGCTTTAAAAAAAAAACAAAACAAAAAACTTAAAAAAAAAAACTTAAAAAGTCAAAACCTCACTTACATGAAACAACCATGTGCTTCTGTGTTCACAATTGCTATTCTGCATTTATTTGAAGCACCTCATGAATTCCCACAACCTCAAGCATACTCAAATGTTTGATACGGCATCAACTCCTGAACCTCAATCGAGCGCGTTTTAGCCAACTTGAGATTTCTTCTGGTATATAGATGTTACTGGTATATTACTGTAGGTAATTTGTATGTATACACATGGAATACAATGATGCCTCCTCAGGTTTTGGCCTCCTTGCAGGGAAACTATTATTATTATTATTATTATTATTATTATTATTATTAAAGCTGACAGATATTTTATTTTTATTTATTTTAGAAAATTACGAGGAGACATTCTTTATTGAAAACCCTGCCCTTGTCTGAGGAAAAAAAAAGCAACAATTAAAAGGGCCGTAGCATCAGATTACACTAGCTCCGACGAATCAGATGTATCTGAGGATGAAAATGGTAGCTGCCTCCATGGTTACTTAGTGAAGACGTTGACATGTGAGAGAAGTGCCCTCCAGAGTGTTAAGAAGGCATTGGATGAGGCATACCTCAAAAAGTTTGTCTCCAAGAGTAAGGGCAAATGTGCTGCCAAGGAGAGTGCATCCACAGCCGTCAGAAACAAGCCCTCCTGTGAATGGATTAGGGTGGGCAGTCAGAGTGTCTGCGCCCAAAACGCCTGCAGGAACATCCAGAATGGCAGTAGTAGATCCACCTGCATCCACATCTGCTGCACCACCAAGACAAAGAGACAGCCAAATAACACCTATGTGTAGATCCCATGACCGGCCATCAGTACAAGTACACCAACTACAAGCAGTTCAATCGCAACTCCAAGAATTCCGAGCCGCATGGCAGCACCAAGGACAATTGCTACACAAAAAAAGAAAAAGACTGGATGCAAAACAATTTCCACATCACCACAATATTGATGGGAAGTTTTATATTATTGACGTGAAACATTGATTTCCTTGGACTAACTGCCTTATCATTTGAAACAACAAAAGCATTGATATGAATTTAATGACCATTTCTCTTTCAAGCACAAAATGCAATAAGGCTTCAAAAATATGTTTAGTTTTGTGTGAAGAAAATTCCTACTTTATTTTTCATTCTAGAATAAAAGTTTTCTTTTTTGAGAGTTAAAATTGAGATTAAAGGTTGCTTTTAAAGGCCAAATATTGTTGGCTGTACTTAAAAACATTGTTTCAGTTCAGAAATATGACATTGGTGGAACACAATATCCCCAAAAGAATGAACAGTTCATGTTGAAATGGACTTGCATTCATTATTTTATTATTGTATATACAGACAAATTTTCACAACTATTACCCTTTTGTTGTGTTTTATTTTGTTTACATTGTTAAGACTCGTAATAAAAATATTGCTATCCCAAGTTCCTAAGGCAAATTGGTGTTTTCATTTAATAATTCAATTGGTATCTCTAAAACATGGAGTCTCTAGAAGAAATGTTTTCAAGAAAGAAATAATATCGTCCTTACATATCCTTTCCCGCTTTAGTCTGTTTATACTCTGACAGTCAATAAAATCAGGTTTAAACATATATATTCTGTCACTTTACTTTTCGTGCAACGGTTGGCCCCTTTTGCTTTCTATTTCTGGATATTGTGCTGTCGTGCAGTGAAGCACACAAGGAAAGCCATGCAACATTTGGAACAAATTCGTTGTTTGTCACCTCTATAGCTGGTTTATGACTAGACTGGTAGTTTCTTAACTTGCCAGGGCAAAACTTGTTCTTCGTAAATACAGTATAATACGTAGTTCCAAGCGAGACCGCTCAAAAATATTGGCACAAGTAGTCACACCATTAAATCCCACTTAAATCGGTGTAAAGCGAGGTTTAAACTAACTTTAAGCTAAGTTTGGTATCTGCCTAAAGTTGGCATGTAAGGAGATTTACACCAACTT
>JAEMWC010001773.1:90000-97426 GCA_016490735.1 Pachyseris speciosa
AAACAGGAAAGTATGTTTCACTAACACCTTGGTAACTGCACGGAGAGCCTTGCCATGACTTTGTTCGATCAGGGAAGTCACAATCAGATTGAATGTTGCTCTTTGAGGTAGGCCCAGTTGTCAGGTTAGGGCTAGAATCAGACTTAGCCTGTTGGGAAGACAGTTGAATTGTGGGTTGCTGGTGCCTATCACAAACGCCGCAAAATGTTCTTTTTAGTCCATTTCCACCAGCTTTAACAGATGAGTCTTGAATAAAAATGCAATGATTTCGCACAGGAACGAAATGCCCGCTTATAGAAGTCTTATTTTTGAACCCTCGAAGAAACATCGGCCTTGAAGTGTAATTATAATTATTGTTACAGCCCAAACTTCTCATTTTCCCACCCTAGCAGGTATCCTATTGTCCCTCCTATATTCTCTTTCTATTCTCTTTCCGCATTTGGGTTGTAAAAAATCCATCCTAGCCTGACAACAAAATCCAACAGAAAACATTCTTCCAGATTTGGCTTTGTGTTGAGGATATAAGGAAAAGAGGTGATGGGAAAAATTTAAACTTCTGGCGCTGAGGAATCCATCTTTGATTTTGTGCGTCTTCCGTGAACACTGAACATAAGTTTGTGTTTACAGCAAGGAGTCTTCAGCTGAATAAAACCGAAATTGCATCCCAACCGACTTTTGTTATGACTCGCGGAACACCTTAATGGGCTTTAATGAATGCAAATAAAATAGCTCTTGATACCGCTATCAAACGTTCTTTTCTTCTTCAGAGACAAAAGAAAAACTAAAGAGAAAGGTAGACAAATGACGATTAACTCTGCTATTTTTCAAACAAGAAAACAAGTAAACCAACCACATTCTTTAAAATGTTACTGTCTATGACCCCATCCATACAGCAATTCGAATAAAAACGACGAACGTGTTGTCGCCTCGGAACTAATAAAAACATTTACATCCACACTCATCGTTTTCTTTCACCATCAAAAATGAAACGGCAACAATTTTTTATGACATTTGTTCGTTTATATCGCTTAATGTTTCCATGGCAACGACATTTCACGGTCACTTTTTTAACGAGAAAAATGCTTATCTTTTCATCGCCATGAACGTAACCTTGAACCTACCAATTATCAAAGCATTAGGGTGAAATAATCAACGGTGTTACCATTTTCAGTGTAATCACTATGTTGCGGTGGCTAAAAGCAATTTTGATTTAAGCGAAAGCAACGCCGTGTCCAGAACCGTCCCGCTCTTTGGTCGTAGAACCCCAGCGAGGACTCTGGGTAATGAGGTCAATGGGATTAAGAGAGAGGCAGCCCTCACTTGTGCCCGCAAAATCACTGCAGTGTAAGGCACGTGGACTAAAACTCAAGTGCACTGAAGCACGTGTGACATGCGTGTCAGGAGAAGGTATTGCGTAATTAAAGTACAGGCATTCAAAATGGAAGTGAATGAAACCCATTGGGGTGCATTCGGGATTAACAAGAAGCAAAAATCAATTTAGCGAATTCTCCACCATGAACGTGAAGTCAGAATGAATAAATGAAAATCATATATGAAGTTGAAATATATGATTTTCAGATAGTCATTCTCGGATATTCATCACTCACGGGTGTATTAGGAGACAACAAAAATGGCTAGCTCCCAGTTGGCTTGTTAGCTCAGTCGGTAGAGCGCTGCACCGGTATCGTAGAGGTCGTGGGTTAAAAATCCCGTACCAGCCTGACATTTTTTTTCAGGCTTTATTTTTACTACTGCTCAAGTGGTGTGCATAACTGCGATGATCAGTCACATATTCATCGTTTACTCGAAGCATAGTTCATAGAGGGAAATGGTTATGAAACCTAGCAAAGTTCTTTGTTATATGTTTTTGTTTGCTATTTTTGGGGTTGACTATGCACGATAACAATAGGTGGTTACGCAATGTTCATGCAACTAACCAATAGAAACAAAATATGTAATTTATGCATAGTACTTGGGCTCAAAACAAAGAAATGTGCACGGTTATGGACCTTCCAGCATAAATCTTGGCCTCTTTGACTTGCTCCTTTGATTTTTGCCGGGTTTTTCTAACGATTTACCTCTATTAACTACGCTCGAAGTGACCTCTAATCCTTGTTTTCACTTGAAGTTACTAAACTCTATAATTTTGAGTGGTGCATTTTGCCGAATATCTCTTTCATCTATTGATGATTTAAACAGTCAAAGAGAGTAACAATGCAGTTGCTTAAAGTAAGAGCTTCTTTTTTTATTTCTTGGCTTGCTGATTTCAAAATATCTACAAACTTTGAGGCTATTACAATCGAATTCTGACGAGTTTTACTTTTTTGGAACTCCTTTTTCCCAGACCGCCGTTCAAAATCTACAAGCGATCTTAGTTCATCTTCGAGAAGAAGAGCCAGTTTGGACAAAATTCCGATTTGAAACGCACTTGTAAATGCATCTTTTCACGGCACGAGCACAAGTCTAATTCAGACTAAAATCTGTGATTTTCCCTACCCTATTTCAGACCTAACCAAAAATTCGATACCCTATCTCAGACCTATTTCACTAAAAACAAAAAAAAATGCTCAATTTTATATAGTGTGCACAAACCATACCCTATAGTTCAGACCAAAACGGCTTAAAAACCATACCCTTCAGGGCCGCACATACCTATCTAGCCCATATAAGGGAGTACCCCCCCCCCCCCCCCCAGGAGGGTATGAAGTGCATTACTTTTACTTGGGACACATTTCTTTGAGACTTTTTCGGAATACGAATGCACTCAGAATAAACAGGGTTGTTGGAATTAGTTCATTTATTGCTTCGTCTACTCATTTAGTGTGTTACCAGCCAGGTAAGGGAATGAAAAAAAAATTGAATCTGCCAAATAGAATTAACAGTAATAGTTATCTTGGCTTCTTAAAATCCTACTAATTTTGTTGGTGTATATATGAGCAGTACGCTGAACCAGTATTCGGGCTTTAAGCTTAGTAGCATGGGAGTTTTCTCTGACAGTATTTTCACCAAAACGTACTGAGGCCTACAATGGGTACCAGAGTTCTTTTCTTCGTTTAGCGGGTTAACCGTTCTTCCGGCCTAAAAAAAAAAAATAATAAACCTCTGGCACCCAGGGTAAACTGAGTCCATTTCCTGTGATTTTTAATTCATGAATTGCTCCTGGATCACGTACCAGTGTGATAAAATCGAGTAAATTTTAATCAAATTTTAAGTTTTTTACTCAGTAAGTTATTACGAACTGGTTCATCTTACATTTTCGTCTTGGCTATGCGTAACAAAAAGCACTTTTAAAGAATAGTTTCCAAGAGCTAAAATAGCCGTTTTGAAGATTATTTTGGCAATTATTTTCCCTTGCCATCGATAAACAGGTCCCTTTGCTTTCCAGATTCTTACTAACAATCCATGACGCTGCCCCTTTAACATTGCTGGCGAAGAAGAGAAGAGGTATATTAATTTAACCCCCAAAAGAGTGGCTCTAAAACATCGGGTTAAACGTTTTGACATTGTTCTGCGACATTTCTGTGGATCAACGAGATTAAACATTTACTTTCCCCCAAGTAAGAGTATTTGTACCAACCGTAATATTGATGCATGAGTGTTTCCGTCGAGAACGCATTTCAATTGATCACACCAAAATTTAATACGACAAGATGCTAAAGCGTTTAGTCGGGCTTGCCCTTACCTTATCTGTCTGGTGTTCGCTTCATGATCAGATATAGCTGCAACACTGCTGGGAAGGTGGAGGGTAATTCGCCTTAGTTTTCGGCGTCGATTAAAGAGTGCACCCGGTTTTCATAACTGAAACGTGGCCTAAAAGATTCGCAATTAATGGGGAAAATCATAGACCCTGAGGTTTTCGGAAAGGTCGTAATTGCTGTTTTTGGCAGTCAGAAACGCCAGCTAGCATTTTCGGAAAGAAAACATTTCCCTAGAAAGTTCGTGGCAAGGCAAGCAGACTCCTCTCGTCTACCACTATGTAGAATAAATATCCGGCAATTCTCCGTCTTCTATCAAGGTCCAAAATTTTTAACTCTATTTCTCCTAAGATTACTGTCTCTTCCGCATCTCTTGCAGTTAAGGGTGCACTTTCCTGACAGCTAAAGCATTTATTGTGTGTAGGCATAGATACATCTACTTGACGCTGGTATATAGCAAACTAGGCGTTAGTATACAATAGTCAATGACTAAGGAAACCAATAAACTAATCAACTTTGAAGTACAGTATCGTGTAATCAGATGTGATGCTTCAATAACACATACGTACATTATTAACTTGATAAGGCTTAAATAGCATTACACAATCAAATAATACTACCTGCTTACAACAAACAATAAACCTTAAAAAAAGTTAATACAATATGTAATGAAACGAACTGTCAGCTATTAACAAGAAACTGATAACAAAATCCTAAAAATTCCAAAGTTTTATGACAAAGCTACCAGTACTAGGGAGGGGAAATTGGAGATCAGCCTTTTTTGAGTGGTGAAACCTGTTCACAAGGCAAGGTTTAAAATTCATAAGGATTCGAATGACTTTACTTTCAGAGAAATCATTCACCATAGGCTATTGCTAAAATCAAGCCTCAAGGGTCATTAAGAACACCTTAAATACTTTACTCTGTAATTTGCCAAAAATACAACAAGGTTGTCATAAGGCGTTTCTGGAAACAAATGTTTACAGTCCTTAGGCATTTAAGGCAACCGTAGCTAAGAAATATGTGTTGCCTCTTTCTAAAACCAAAATTTCATTAAGACCTGAAAAATTCCAGGCTTCGGTTTGCTTATGCAGTTAACTTGTGCAATTGGCAATTCATGCGTTTTATTACGTGTAAATGTATACGTAACTAACCAACCTCGTTCCCAGGGTCTCTCTCTCTTCCCCTGTCTCTCGCTCCAGGGAGCGGGAAGAGGAGAGACCCTGGGAACGAGGTTGGTAACTACCTTACTTGTGGCTGGCCAAGAGCAGGAGCCTGCCAAGAGGTATTTTGCAACCTCTTGACTTAAACCTATGTGTGTGGTGTTCCTTAAGACAATAAGTCAAAATATACGGTAGAACATTCGAAAATCGTTTCCACAAAAAGTAAAATGATCCGAATGTTAATATTGCAAGATTTCTAATCTTCACTTGATTTGTTTTGCCGCAGAGTTCAGAAGACCAGGAATCAAGCAAACGACAATCCATGTTTTTTTTTTGCGGGCGCTTTAAAACGAGCTACCCCAGAGACCCATTGGGTTGAAGCGACTATTAGCCAAGTAAATAACATGGTTACTGGAAATTTACTGAAAAACGCAAGCAAGTAAACACCTATATTCTTAATCGACAATGCTTCGTATAAAACGATTCAATAACTTCATTAAATTTTCAAATATTTCTCTTATTTGACCGACCGTACCGCGTGATTAGTGTCATGATAAGACCCCTTACAATTACGATCGCTGTTCAGAGTAAAAAAGACAAGTTAGAGCGAATTACTCAAAGAATCAGGGCCTGCGAACATTGGTAAGCAATCACCTTTTATGTTAATCGAGATAATGTTACATAAGTTTTCGTTCTTCTATAAGTGAGCTAGTCTCTAAGTAAAATAAGACCTTTCCTTTATATTTAGGTGATTTCTTTCATGTAATTATTTCAGTTGACCGCTTCGCGTCGAACCGTAAGAAAACGCCCTGAGGCCTCAAGAATAAGAATAAAGATAAAGTCAAATCTCTCCCGGCCACGAACTATGTACCGGCTTGGTGCACATTTGAGTTCGACTGCGCGGGAAATTGTAGCAACTCTTGGATGAACACAGCATCCACCTTCTTTTGGGACGCACTTCGGCAACAATCATCGTTGCATATTCAAACACCTTGAAAAAGTGGAAAAATCAAGTTTGATTCGTCTTTTGTATGATACCTTGAGTGAATAGGCACATGTCGAACGATCCACGACAAACCGCTTTGTGGGACCCTGATTTTTATAAAACAGGTTCTCTATCTTTTTTGATAAGTTTTCCAACCGTTATTATCCTTGATCGATAATGTCTCCCTAAAGACACCGAAATGTCTTTTTTTTACCTTTTTATCTTCTTGTTTTCTGTCAGTTTTCGTTGTAAGCAATGGTATTCAAGTATTCAGTTTATTTGTGCTCTGTTGAGAGGATAATACAAAGAAAGAAAATATAGGTGTATTAGGTGTGGCCGGTAGATGGCATACTAAGGGGTTGTTTTGAGTAAAAAGAGTCAATACTTGGTAGTTTGTTGTTATTTAGCCGATTTAGGCATCATGGCGGGTATCATCTTCATAAGGGCAAAATCTAAACTATATCTTTCTGTCAAGATCGAAGGTGACGTAGTTAACTAGTTAGTTGTGTTCAAGCTACAAGCGTGCCTCTGCCACTTGCTCATTATTTAAAGGCGCAGCCCTTGTGGACTTGGTTCTCTGGCCTAGACGGCTTGACCTTCCACTAAACCTTCTGTTCACCATTTTGACGAATGCCCAATTTCATGCTGCTGTTTAATCCAATGTAAAGCCATGGATTTATGGCGCTGTTTGCGTGACCCAGCCAGAAGACGAGAGATACATGGCCCAGTAGGGTCACCGGAGACGAAACGCAGTTATTCCCTGGTAGAGAGCGTAGGACTGCGCGGAAGCCAGCATAGAGCAAATGTGACGACGATGATGATGAGGAATCGGACCACTTTTCTCTTTGTGATTTGCTGCCGTTGTTGGTTTTGAATCAGTTGATTGCCAGGTACTTTATGAAACCATATTTTGTGTACTACCTTAGGTACAAGACGGTAATGAGAACCAGCGGAAGCAGGTAGCCGATGAAGAACATATAGCAGAAGTAGGCACGAATTAGCGTTTCCTTATGGTGCAATCCAAATATAGCAAAGTCATAATGCACATAAACCATCCCAGCAGTCAGATATGACTGCTGCAAAGGACATCAAAAGCATTGACGTTATCCAAACGAGTGGAGCAACGAACTTTGCTTTTCTTAAACCAGGCACTCGGCGATTAAAAGGCCAAACACACGCATAGTATCGATCAATTGCCATAAAACATCAGACAGAGGATGGACGCCATAACGGTGACGTTGGTTGCGTAAGGCAGAGCCTCTGCATGAGATATCTCCAAGAAGCCCATCAACTGGCCACTTTCCCTCGGTATAGAAGAAAGCAATGGACCAAGCATGGCGACCAAGAGACACCAGTACATCAGCCACGGCCATGTTGACGAACATAAAGCTGGCTAGTGATCTTACCTCGGGTTTTCTTCCAAACGATGTAGATTAAGAGTGTGTTCCCTGCCACTGATGCAACAATTGTTATGGCGCGTAAAGCACTGTGAATACGATCGATACGGCCTCGCTGTTTGCCATCTTTCGTCTGTCGACAAATTACACAAAACAAACGATATTACTTCCGCTGTTAATGAATGC